>VZTV01008338.1:0-29470 GCA_013400875.1 Anhinga rufa
CGGCGCCTGCCCCTCCTCCTCCTGTGTGAAGAAGCTGTGGACAGCCATGAGCTCTGCCCTCAGCCTCCTCTGCTCCAGGCTGAACAAGCCAAGGGACTTTAGCTGCTCCTCCTTAGTCTAGTCTCATTAGCTCCTCATAGTCTAACCTATTAACGACTTAAACATTGGTATTATTGTGAAGCCATGGCGCTTTCTTGTAAACCAGAGGGTGGGAGATACAGGGTTGTTCAGAGTAAGGTTCTTGGGGGTTTCTTTCCTCAACCTCTACCCCCACATGAGTGAAGCCTACCATGCTGAAATGGGTACTCAATGCAGTGGAACATCTGCTGGCAACTGGGAGTGCAGGACTTTCCAGGATGATCTCCCCTGCCCATTAATGTTCAAGTAACACCAAGTTTGGGGTTTTTTTTGGAGTTTATTAAATGTCTTAACCTCTTGAATCTTAAATATTAAAGGCTTCTGATCTCTTCAAGTTGCTTTTCCAAAGTGGTGTTTCATCTTCTGATTTTCCTTTGTTTCAATTTCAGAAAGAAATTTCAGCACATTGTATGACATGAGACATTAAACTGTTGTTGAAAATCCTGATACATTTTAATGAGCATCTCCATAACCCTGCTTGCCCTCATTAATAAACCTCCAGGCAGAGGACAACTTCTAGAATCTAATTGTAGCTTCATCAGAGTCTGCAATAACTGATCTCTTATGAATAGACTTGAGTCTCTCACTGCAACATGGAAGGTGTCTTATAGGAAATAAACAAATCTGTACAAACGATGGCCAGAATTAGTTGAACAGCAATAAAGCTTTTCCTCCATCTTTGCTTTTATGAAATGTGCCTTAAATTACGCATCTGGTTTATCTCTCTTCTGGTAACTGAGGAATTAAGATTTGCTTCTGAAACTAATGTTCCTGTCTGAAGTTGAAGGTCTGTTTTTAGTCCTTTTGGTGTGGCAGTGATGAAATCTGAATATTAGTCATAAACTCATAAATTCTTTTGTCTGAGTTTTCTCTTGGTTCCTGTTAGGAGGGTGTGTTATGGCAAGGAAGTGACACAGTGCTCAATTTTCTCTGTAGCTTTTGAACTCTATTGCCTATTTACGTAGTAATGTGGTATCTTAGGCTGTTTCTATTTCTAGAACTCTTCAAGATTTCTTGAAGCAAATGGCATACCCAGACCCTTCCCTTTCTTAGCAACCTGAAGTCATTAACTTTCTGCAGCACTACAAACTCTCTTTATATGAATGTTTTTGTAGCCTGATTATCTTCTCTGTATGCATAATAAATTCCTGGTACCTTTTTAATACTGAAAGGCTGCAATAATTTTCTTGTTTCTTGTCTAGAATATTTTCTTTAAGTACAGTTATCCTGTAGTGTCATATGGATAAATAAAAAAATGTCAGTTTTGACTCTAAGCTTACTGCTTACCCAGCAGCAACTGAAAGGATTTTATAGCACTTTTCTTCCAGATATAATTCTGACCCCGTAGTCAGTTGGTTTCCCTACCGCACATTCAGCTGTTAGCTCTTGGCTTCTGCTCTGATGATTAGATCTGTCTTCAGATGGTGAGGAGCTTTTTCCTGAGAAAGATGGTCAAAGGTGTCTGCCAACATACTGCAATGAATGGTTAGCCTTTGGTCTCTGGCTTGCGGCACGGCTGTTCCAGAGTATCCTGCTCTGGTTCATGACCTGTTCCTCGTTCACACAGGGTCCCCTGCCATTGGTTTTGGTGTAACTCAGTCTGTGTTCCTGGGAGAGCAGAAGGTACCCGACCCCAGCCTGTACTTCAGTTTGTTCAAGCTAACGGGCATTGGTATGGTGTGACTTGCCCCACCACCCTCGTAGGATGTCTGCATCCCTTGGCCTGAATGCTTTCCTCTGATGGCCTCTGCTGCCTGCTGTGACTTGGGGGGCACCGTGGAGAGTGCAGGGGCTGTCAGTGAGGACAGTCGAGCTGTGTAACAGGTATCAGGAGAACCTTGTGCCTGTTGTCTCTGCCAGGGAACAGTATCGGGGAGTCTCTGAGACTGCCTTCATCCTCTTGACACTGAACAAACCTCAGTCCGACTCCTCTAAAGTGGAGCAGTGGGGCAACTTAACACCACGAGGAAGTACTTTAACTCATAGTGAGAACAACCTACATCACTTCTGTCTCCTGGGCATAGTAAAAATGGGCCATCTGAAGTGCTGTGAAGTTGATGCAGTGCTGCTCTGTGGAGTGCTGCCATCCTTCATTCCCTTCACCTACTGAGCCAGCTGCTGGGTGGGCTCTAGTTTCTTTGGTTGCCAGAGCTGCTTTTGCTTTCCTGTGTCACATTAAAGCCATGCAAATAGTTTCTATAGCAACAGGTCTTTTTGCTTAGCTCCGATGCAAAATCCTGAAAGGTCTTTCTCTTCCTATCTTCATCCAATTCTGATTTTTTGCTTTTATCAAATCTTCTTGAAGATAAAGGTGAAAATTAATTCTGCTCTGTTTCAGGAGTTAACTTGCACCAGAGGTGACCGTTCAGCTTTAACAGCCCTCTGAAGTTTCTACAACAGGACTTGAACTTTGGGCTGAAGGAAAAAACAGCTGGAATAATCTAGAGAGTGCCCTGACTGTGCATATAATGTTTGTTCTTGTTCCCCTCTGCCTAGCCATATATTTTTAATTCAAATCCTAGCTTTTCATTAACATGATGTGTCTAGGCTTAAGGACTTAAGCAGTAAATTCCCTCAGCTTTTCTGGGGTGGTGGAGAAGGAAAATGGTGTTATTTGCTGTCTCCTTTGGCTTACAGACAGGGCTTGGTGGCAGCACTTGAGCACAGCTATGACTAATGAAAGCAGAGTGAGGGGAGCTATGATCTGAGAGGCCAAGGGACGATGTACAACATGCCCATCCTCTTGCTAGCAGAGGAGACGCTAGTCCTGTCCCGCTGACGTGGATGATTACGTAGGTGGTACCTGGGGAAAGTAAAAGTGTTGCTTCATTTGAGCGGAAGAATTTCCTTTTTGTGTTAAGGAAAAGTAGCCTGTTGAGGAGGAGGAGCCCATCTGAGCTGCAGGTGCCTTGCTTTGTCAGGAAACTAAGCTAGCAATATTTACTTCTAGCCCTCCTCCCCTCTAAAAGCCCTGCTGACTTCTGCACTTTTGCTTTGAAGATCCTGGTGCTGCAGGAAGAAGGGATGGAAAAGCTGCAATTGCACTGGAAGGGCAGGTGGGTATTTTAGAGCTGAGCCAGTGTAACAGCCACGTTGCTCTGTGTGAACTAGGACAGGCCTGGGGAGGGACAACATGACTTTTAGGTCTTGCCCTGAGTGGCAAGGGTAAATGTTTTTTTGTTTTGTTTTCCAAATTTGCGTTTTCCAAATGAGGAAATTGAAATCAAGCTAGCGAAACAGGCAGTGTGGCCTAGTAGGTAGCAAGAAAGAAGAGGAAAAGAGGCACAAATTTGTCCCCAGCTTTGCTTCTGGCCTGGTTAATCTGAGGCCCTGTTTCCCCTTCTGTCCTTTCAGCTCTGTTAAGTTCTCCAGAACGTGTGCTGCAGGATGCAGGTGAGCTGTGGGGGCCCTGTTTGATGCTGTTGCAAATTGAATGATAAAAAAAAAAAAAGGCAGACAAAGTTAGATAAAATGGTGTTGCCTCTCCGCACAAAACGTCTGAGTCTCTGCCAAGCGAGTATCTCCTGTGTAATTACTGAAAACAAGTGCTGTGGTGGGACATAGCCCAGCATCTTGTTGCAGCTACTCTTACCTAACTCTTCTTTTGTCGACACAAGGCTTGGATTTCAAAGAGGGAGGTATAGGGATAGACAGGCTTCAAGCTGTGCTTATTTTCTGGAGAACAGGCTTGTGGCGTGTGAGCAGGAAGGACTGGAGCAGGACAGGGGTGACTGGGGCTCTCTTAACACTGTGGCCATTTACTCGGGTAGTGGCCTTCAGTCTCACTTTGTGTTTTATCTTTGCCTCCCTGTATTACGTGGCAGTTGCGAAGGGGTTATTGGAGGGGCTGACACTAAGCTGGTTTCTTCCTTTATGGGCTCTGGCCCTCCTTCTCAAGGAATAACTGGTGCTGACTTAAAATCAGCACACCGTGCTACAGGCACAACTGCAGAGCAGGTATTGTGTGTGATCTGGCTGCAACTTGCTGCTAATATTAAATAGAGCTAAGGTGCAAAATTGGGAAGACCTGTATAAATGAGGAGCGCGAAGCATCTCACAGCTCTGTGGTTATATTCTGGACACGCAGATCTGTTGGCTTACACACCTCTAAAACTCCCTTGGCTGTGAGGGGGCATTGCCCAAACTGCTGTGACTCTGGGCTGTAGCCTAAGAGGGGATATGCAAGAAGGATGGGTGACCTTTGTGTTCCTGTTTGATTGCTTTAGCCATGAGAAGAATGCATTTTGTTCCTGAAGTTGCCTGTGTGGTACTTCACAGGTCGCTTAACCTTCTTTTTCCCCCAGCTTTAAAATAGGGTGAACAGCTGTCTCCGTAATGCAATGTAGCTCTTCAGGATGCCAGTAATAGAGTTTGGTTCCTTAGATAATGTTTGTAAGGATCTATTAATATTTATTTGAACATGAATAAGTGTGTATATGCATATATATGTACATATATATGAGACTTCACAGCTGAAGTACCTTCTGTTGTAGCTTTGGCCTTATGCTGTGTCGCACATTACCATGACTTTTAATGAGAACGTGGCCATTTTTGATTGTTCTGAACAGTCTGCTTTGCGAGTGTGCTGACGTAAATCCCTATCTAACATCAGGCTCTGATATGCTCCTGGCAAGGCTGGTATGAGCCAAGCTGGTGGTCTAATAACAGCAGCAGTCACTCTGGAGATGCTTCGTGGATCTGTTTGGATTTTGTTTTAATAATGCTGGGCACAGTAGCAGATTTTGTGAAACCACTGTTTGCCTTTCTGGTGTAGAAATGGCATGTCTGCAGAGTGTTGCGGGAGGGAGCTAAGAACCCAGACGGCTGCTCTGTTTTCCTTTCCCTTTCCTCTGAGCCTGCTTTGTTTCGGATTCTGGTTATTCCTAGCTGAATTCGTAGTTATATGAATCCATGGTGCTCCCCATGTAATCAAAATCCTCTCCACAAGTGTTCGGAGTAAGCTAGACTCTGAAATTTGAAGAACAAAATTATGTACCTTTATAGAGTTCTTTCCTGGCCTCTTTTGTGCCCCCTACTCCTGCTCTCTGACCTGATCAAAAGCCCTCTGGGGCTCAGCCTCGCTGTCTTGCAGGTTGCCTTCTCAGGAAAGAACGTGCGTCGCAGGCAGAACATCTTGCGCACGGTTTCCAGGGTTACCTGTGTAGTGCTGATAGCAAGCAGGAAATTAAAATGCTCCATGGTGATGATACGTTATCGACAACAGATGGTGGCCATTAGGTGTACGTGCATGTCAGGGGAAGGCATAAAGGCAAGTAGAGCAGACACAACTATTAGATTTGTGTAACACTGCAGGTGCTGAACTNTCTCCAATTTCACTCTTCTATACAGCTTTTCTCTTTTGTCCTTCAGAAGGCTTGCTGTCTTAACCTGAGAGTGTTCTACTTTTAACCTCTCCAAGCATGGTCCAGCTGCCCGCAATCTTTGTGGAGGCTATAGTGATCTCCTGGAACTGTGTCAGGATTGCCTGGGGACTTGTCGGGGGACTGCTAAACCTGGAAAATCAACTGAGGGTCTGTTCTGCTGAGCTCTGAGACTAGCAAAGCGTCATGTTGTATGTTCCCTTTCTTACTGAGCTGTCTCTTATTCCTTCTGTCTTTGTGGGTTTCTCCACCTCAATTCTCTAACTCTGAGGTGCAGAATCAGGCCGAGTGTGCATGTGCATGCCTGCTTTCAGTTCAGGACAGCAAATCTCTCCCTGATCTGTGGATACAGATCTGTCTCTTCGACTTTTGTGTATGCCTGAACAGCTGCTGGCTGGTGTGCTTCAGGATGAAATAAGAGAGTACCTTATTTGCGTGCAAAGCCTCCCTGAAGATAGTGATGCTGGTGTTGAAGCATTTGAACAAACCGTTGTGGTGGCTTAGCTTTTCTCAAACCTCAGGCTCAGCTTTGCTTGTGGTATGTGGAAGCACTAACGGAGGACCACTTTGAGACCTGCTGTCCTCCTCAGCACTGGCTTTATCAGCTGCAGTCTTAACTGCTCTTAAGAAGTCAGTAATTCTGCAAAGACTAGGCTCATTCTAACCTGACCTCAAACTATTATTTAAATAAAATGCTATAGGCTGACCTTTGGTGTAGCATGTAGGTAGTCTGATGTAGCACCGTGGCAATTGTGTGATCATATGCAAACCAAAGCGTACTTGTAATATTACTCCTTAATTGCCTCCTATATCTTAACCCTAAAATCTCTAGTTCTGAGAGAGCTATGCTCTTGCTACAAGCTGTCTCAGATACTGGCTGGAAGAACCTTCCATGCTTGTGCATTTATTTTTTTTTAATGCGAATGTTTAATTTCAGATGTTCTGAATGACGCCATCTTTGATGAAGATCATGATGAGATGGTAATTGTGAAGGACATAGACATGTTCTCATTGTGTGAGCATCACCTCGTTCCATTTGTTGGAAAGGTAACTCTTCCTCACAAAACAATGTGGGAATACATGATAAAAGACCTAAAGTACACGTAAAAGACTTTGTAGTTGTAACTACAAAGCTTTTAAAGCTATAAGTATTTACTGCTTACGGCTATGATTCTAGAAGCTAATCTTCAGAATACAAATAAGGAAGACCTCCTTAATGTGAGTTTTATTTGGATTTAAGCTTCTAAAATACAATGCTCAACCTTTCCTAGTCTAAGTAATCTAATGGTTTCTGACATTTCATATCAAAGCTCTTCGTGAAGCAGCAGCAAGCCTTGAGGGCAGACATCTTGATATTAAACCAGCTCACCCTGCACGCTGGCTCTGTCACGGATTTAGCTTCTGGCTCAGAGCTACCTAGTGCAGGTTCATCTCAGGAACCCCTCGTGAGTGGAACGAACTTCTGATTAGCAGCCCTCTCTTAAATAAGCAAGCCCAGTCAGGGAGGGGGTGGTCAAAATTAACTCGCAGGAGGCTGCTTAGGTTGGTACTCCCATGAAAGGGGCTGGTGTTTCAGACGGTGTTTAAATTGTGATGCCGACAACTTTAAAAATAAAATAAAAAATCTCAAGTTAACTGCTGTAAACGTGATGAAGAGTTCAGAGTGGGTAGTCCCTTCTGCACATCTCAGCCCCTTCACTCCCATATCAGCACAGAAGGATGGAGCTTATTCTGATCCATCTGTTCTACCATAAAGTATTCACAGGCCAGAGAGTAGCAAGTGCTTTTGTTGTCTATAAAATTTGATCAGTACCACATATGGTCCAAGTAAACTGTCTCCCAAAAATAAAATACCCGAACAGAAACCAGCTGTTTGTTTAGTTGAGTCAACTCAATTTCATCTGCTTTCTTTTCTTACTGCTAGTATTTTATACTGGAACACAAGGTAACTTCTTCTATCCAAGCTTTCTATTTTGCCTGTTATTCTTGGTTACACGCACTATGTATTTTCTCATCATAACTCCTGTGGCAATATATGCATTCTTTTTACATCTAGCTGTTTAGCCTGTGTGGTTTGGAGAAATCTTGCAAACACCGAATTGGTCCTCCTCATATAATGGTCTGCTAAATGACTTGGTATGCCTCTAAATATTCTCAGACTAACCATTCTCCTGTTGGGTACATCAAACAGGCTGCAAATACTGACTAGTAGGTCTTGTATTTGCAATTCTATCTTAAACAAAACAAAGAAATTCACAAAAATACGGGGAACAGGATTCAACGCTTACTTCTAAGTTTTGTCTCTTACTTTATCTGAAATGTTTCATGTCTTTTCAGGTGTCAGTGGGTTGATTACCCAACAGAAGTGATAGGAATGAGCAAGTTAGCCAGGTAATTAGGTGCACTGTGGTACCTCTAATTGCAGGTACAGCAATACAGGATTCTGAGATGGGGCCTCTAAGCAAAGCGCTAAGACAGAATCCGACACTGACACTCCCCTGCTATATCTTGGCTAATTTTTCAAGTCTCTGGTACAGTGACACAAATGCTGGCTTATAATCTGTTATAACTGTAAAACCACTCGAATTCCGTAGCCTATGTTTTTTTCTAAAAACAAGAAGCTAAATGGCTTTCCCCCTACCTTCGTATCTGAGCACTTTTCCTCCAAGAACTTATTCCAACTTAGTGCAACTGCATGTTTAGTATACATGTTCAGCAAATCCGTATTTGAGCAGGATGGAAGTTGATTTAATTCTACAGTGATCTATGGTACTACCAAAGCAGGAAAAAATAATCAATAAGTGCAGCCTGATTTTGGTGGCTAAGTACTTCTTGATATCAGAACTTTCACTGGAAGTGAAGTACAGTCCTTCTCCCTCCCGCTCCCTAAATCCATTTTAGGTCTTGAAAGAAAAACATATTTGTTTTAGATGAACAGCGCTGTGCTGAGTAACAGACTGCTTTTTGTACCCAAATGTGGTAGAACTCTGTAGCATTCCTGAGACTTGGAACATAAGCCTTGACTTTTGAAGAGTTGTGATTTTTCTCCCCCTCAGAAAACTTACTCAGGACACTGACCTCACCAGGCATTTATAGTCTCCATTAGCTCTCCGATTTTTCAGGCTTGCATGGTAGCATGTTCCTCCCACATGCTAGGACTTCTGGACTGTTCCAGAGTTAGTTCTGGGGCAAATGCACATCTCATTCTCTATGCATGAGTTCATATGCATTTGGAAGTGTGGTTTTGATTCTGTTAATGGTTTGTTCTCTGTCTAGGTACATATTGGCTATCTTCCTAACAAACAAGTACTTGGCCTCAGCAAGCTTGCTAGGTAAGTGTTCGTGTAATGAAAGTGATCCTAATTTGTAAAAAGGATTCCAAGCTGTGCTAACTGTGCTAATCTTTCTACTCTGGTCCCCCTCTAAAACTCAGCCCACTTTGTGTCCTGGATTTGGATTTAGACCAATCCTCAGCATTATGTTGTTTGTGGAGAGGACAGGTATAGTCTTAGAGTTCTGTGTTAATTCACATCAGTTGACTGTAGTAGAGCTGCAATGCTTTTGTATGTTCATCCAAAGCATTGGTGTCTGCAGGGAGCACAGAAGCAAGAACACCAGAGAATTTGGCTGTGTTCTAAGGCAGGCCACAAAAACCAGTGGGGATCTCTAGCGATGTACTGCTTGTGTGTATATGGACCAATAAGAACAAAAATCCCAAACTTCCAAACTGTAAATGAACACGTTCTGTAGATAGAAATTGAATCTAAAGCTTTCATCTGTTAGCTGACTCTTTAGATGAATTTGGCCTTTCTTTCTTTCACTCAAGACCTGCTGAGACACCCATGGGGTAGATTTTTATAGATAAGGTTCAGCCTAAGAAACAAAGCAGTTATACACTTGAGAAATCCATTTGTTATGTAAAACAGCTTTTTCCACAGCAAGTGCTCTTGGATCAGTTGTTGCACTGAGTCTTGTTATTAAGTGACACTTTCTAGTTCTGGTGAGGAAGAGGCTGGTAGATCCCTTCAATAAGCAGATTACTGGGGACCAGAGCTGAAGGGTCTCTTTTGAGAAAGGGAACGAAAAAAATTGTCTGTAGTTCAGAAAGACCCCATAGGCTTTGCTTATACTTTCCCTGATAACATCTGTTAATCTTGCTGTAGTTCCAATAATACTGATGAGAATTAGCCTTGTAAATCTGCATGCCTGCTGGATTTTCTTAGCGGGTAAGAAATGTGTAGGATATGGCACTAAAATGCTTTAAAGTCAGTCAGCTCTGTTGTGCAAGCAGAGCACAGAACAGTGAATTTGGTTTGGAGGTGGAAGGGCCCTCAGAGGTCGCATCTTTGCTAATATAACTCATTACAGGGAGGCCACCTTCATGTCTCCTAGCAGTGCTTATAGGAGTGGACTCTGCTCTCATTAAGAGGCTGAAACAGGCAGTTCAACATTTAAATTTCCTCACACGTGTTTTCTGTGGCTGTTCTTCAGTGCTGAAATTGTAGGATGAGGTTCTGAGCTGACGGCACTGCAGTTGTCGGGCGAAAGACTTCGCCTCCTGTAGCTGCTTACGCTTGGGGATGTCTGTGCGGCAGTTCGTGGCTTGCGTTGTGTGTTGGCTGGTGCTCATGTGCCTGGATCTTTTTAAGTGATGAGGGTGTCTTTTTGAGTTGGATTTGCGAAGGCAAACATCCTTCCTGAAGAGACTGTCTTTAGCCCTTGGTTTCGTTTCTGCAGGGCTTGAGTGCAGGATTAAAGATCGCATTTGAAATATGCATCAGTTGATTTGTGCTTGCTCTGGTCTCTAGTTACCTCTGAACTGCAGATGTTAAAAGGAGCTCAGAACTGTCTTTGGTGATTTGTAATGCAAGTGGCAACACGGTGCTAGAAGTACGCGATTTTTCTACTGCTTATTCTCAGTATAGAAACATGCATGAATACGTGCAAGGCTTCCTGCGCTGTGCTTGAAAGGTTAAATCTCGCTTCTTTTTCAAGTTGGGGTAAAACTCCCATATACTGCAATAACAAAAAGATTAGATTCTTGAATAACAAAATGTTCTCAGCCCTCACTTGCTTTTGAGTGCTTACCACAAAGAGGCTGGTGGGCCAAATAGCGCTTCCCTTCTGTGCCCTGTATAATGCAACCAGTGTTCAAACGAAGATTTGTGAGGCTGTTGGTACTGTAGGCCTAATCTTTCATAATAGGATTAGTCTAATGTGGTGAGTTTCTGTAGTTGTGGATGACCTGTATTCAGTAAACAAACATCTTTCCTTGGATTTTAGGCTCAGCCTTGAAAATGCTAATGCAGATAACTGTTTTTACATAAGCATGCTTATAGGACTTCTTATATGCAATACCAATGTAAAAAATATCTGAGCATCAGCTTGTTTACTATCCATACATTTAATCTAAATATTATGTTGCTTTGTTTAGAGTAGCTGTAACACGACCGTTTCATTTCTGGAGGGGAGTTTCTGCATATAATTCTCTCTCCAAAACAGCAGGCAAGTCTCATTGTCAGACATGTTTCTTGTAACTAATGCCTCAGGCTGCCAGCCAGTGTCTGGTTTTTGTCTAGTCCGACCAGAGGGGTACTGAAGCTTTCTATAGCAACTTCTTTACATGGCCACTTGACGTGTAATTAAGCATTTGAGTTTGGCGTGAATAACCCATTGTGTTACAGAGCAGATATAAGAATTCTCTTAAATGTGTGGGTTATAGTACTGTGGTTATGAATGATGGTAGTATCACTTGCATTGCCCCACAAATGGCTTAAATTTGAAGTCATGATGTTCGAGAGGAGCACTAAGGTGATCCCTGCACTGAAATGTGATGGATGGTGTGATGTACGGGTGGAGAGTATCTGTTAAATAAAAGCAATTCTGTTCCATTGTTCTTAGTTAAATCTGTGGTTAAATGCAAGAATCCAAAACATCTCCTGCTTAATTTTCAGTAGCCTTCTGGGAATCCCAATATCTGAATTGTCCTTAAAACAGCATTTGGTTTAGATTGCAGCAAAAGGAGGTAGTCTGACCTCGGTTCAAGGATTAGCTTTCAGGGAGTCTTTGGGCATGGCTTCCCTTGCAACCGTGTGATGCAGGCGGGTGGTGGTACAAGCAATTAAAAAGTAACAGCCAACAGAGGAAGCTCTAAGGAGAAGTGACAGTTTTGCCCTGAAATAGTCTCTGGGGTGGCAGGTAGGGGAAACCTGTCACTAAATAAAGTGATGTGCCGAGGGAAGTCCTTGAGCAACACCAGCCAGGGGCTGAGCAGCAGCGTGATGTCGTGTAGATTTCCAGGAAGGACACGGAGCTGTACAGTCATCGTCTTTGATAGTGTCGAGTTAATGGTAAAGATCAGCCAACGGTTAGATGGGAATAAGTATAATACTGTCTTTTTCCTTTCTCCTTTAGGATCGTGGAAATATACAGTAGAAGATTACAAGGTAAACAGATGAATTCTGTTGGTTTTGTTGTGTGCAGTCCTTTGCTAGCCAGCTCAGGGTACTGGTAATTGTAGGTGGACTATAGCTGTGCAAATGTGAGTGTGAAGAAAACCACTGTGTTCTTGAACAGGTGTCTCTCATCTGTCATCTTAGCCCCTGTGTTTCCAAGGCGGGGTAAAATCTGCCTGTGAAAGTAGATGTAGGCAGTAACTGATTCAGAGGATAAATGTGCTACAAATACAGCTGCCAGGAATAACTAACTAGTTGGGTGCTGCTGGAGTTGAGCTCTCCTACAGATATTTTGAGATGCCTTCAAGAATTCTTGTCTGAAGAGATGAAGCGAGAGCTGCCATGTTAAGGACTGCCTGCCTGCTGCCTCCGAGAAGTGGAGGAAGCTGCAGGATGTGAGACCTTGGGTTGGGCTCAGCCTGCTCTCATTGTCCTGCAGTTAATTTTGGCCTGTTCTTGGCGACAGAAGTCTTAGTGACCATTAGGTGTCAGACTGGTGAATAGAGGGTGCTAGACCTGCAGGAAGTGAAGCTCTGCAGGACAATAGACTCTCTTAATTTCCTCATTTTTTTAAAATCTCCATTTCCTTTTCTTAAAAAGAGAAATCCTGTGTAGGGAAGGAATGGTGCAGCAGCAAAGACAGTGAACAAATGTATAAAAACTGAAAGAAAATAGAGAAACAGGAAAATCTAACAGCATAATAGGAAATGTAAGAGCTGTTGTAACAAATCATGGAACTGCAATTCCAGCAAAGACGTAATGCAAAAATGACTCCCTATATAAAAAAGCAAAGAAAAAGTCTGTTCCAGGATACAAAACATAAGATAGGATTTGGTACTAATAAAATTGGTTTAGGAAGAGCAGTCCTTGTGTGAGTGGTGGTGGTGGGGGGGGACAGGCACACCTGGAAGGGAGGATGCAATGTTGCTGTCCAGGTAATGGTGGTGTGTTGATGCTAGACAGCTTTAACGCTGCGTCTGAACTCCCTGTTGTTCTTCCAGTCCAGGAACGCCTTACCAAACAAATTGCAATAGCCATCACAGAAGCCTTACAGCCCGCTGGAGTTGGAGTGGTTATTGAAGCTACGTAAGTTACTCTGAGCTGTTCTGTGGTAGCGTATGGGCTGCGTGTGATTCCGGCTGTGTGTGCAGAGCTGTTGTGCGCTGCCTCTTTGGCTGTGGTGGCTGTGTGCCATGCCTGTTTGTGATGCGGAGTGCAGGCAGGAGCCATCCTTGCCCGTTCAGTGAAATGGCGTGGTGGGTTGGAGCCATTTAAAGTGGGGGCCTACCTTTTCCACCACAGAGATGTGGCAACTGGCAGCATGGCCAGCTGTCCCAGTTGCACTGGGTCCGTGCTCTGCCTCAGCGCACCTTGTGCTTCCTCAAGTAGAGCAGAGCTTGGGACTAGCAACAGGCATGTCCCTGTGATCAGAATGCACCTTGGAAAGGTGGGACTTCCCTAGGATCAGAGAGGAGAAGGCAGGGGGCTGGGAATTCGACCCTCTTCCGCAGAGGACAGCTCAGGTACTACTGACAGATGTCCATTCTGGATATGGAGGTTTTGTCACTTCCCCAGGATTTAATGTGACTGCGTAACAAACATCTCTCTCTGTGGAGTGCCTTCTTTCTTTCGAGTATGCCTGATTTATTGACTCCCCTTTCATTTCTTCTAGGCATATGTGTATGGTAATGCGTGGGGTACAGAAAATGAACAGTAAAACAGTAACCAGCACAATGTTGGGGGTATTCCGGGAAGATCCAAAGACCCGTGAGGAATTCTTGACACTCATCAGGAGCTGAAACTGTGTCATTCTCTAAATGCACTCTGGAGATTGTTCTGTCCAGTGTCACTGTCTGTTCTTACTTGTTCCTACATCTCACTTTTAAACTAAATCGTTGTGAATTGTTGTCATAGTCTTTGTGCAGTAAAAGACTTCTGATGGCAAATGAAAAATGTAATGATAAGGTAGGCTCCTCCTGGATTTCCAATGATGCTGATGTCACAGAAGTACAAGCTACAAACAGGGTTTTGGAAATGTTTTTCCATCCACAACGCAGAATATACTGCTGTTAGGAGAAGAGCGGGGCTTAGGAATGAAATGGGTATTTATGAAATAGTTATGTTTATTAGAATAAATATGGAGCAGCACAGGAAACCACTGAAAGGCTGTGGATCCATGTAGGACCACTTACGCTGCAAATACCGTACCTCTGCCGAAAAGGGTGGTCCTGAATTATCTCTGTCTATATTTTGTTACAAGTCCTGCAGTGGCTCTTTCAATATCTGGATGTGTATGTTATACCTCTTTGAGATGTTACCTCTGGTGGTGTTTTATGTTCGTGCTAGTATTAACCCTCCTTGGTTTTGTGTGGGGTTTTTTTTGTTTGTTTGTTTGTGAAATTGAAGACACATTTTTCCTAGCCTCTTAACATGCAGGGAATTAACTTCTAAATTATTTGGGGCACAATCTTATCTCAATATAAAGGGTTTTATGCACCTTTTTCCTCTGTGCCTCAGAATGTCTGACCACTTTAACTGTAAGTTTCTTACTATTTTTAAGCAAACTTTAACAGAGGGGAGGAAAAAAAACCCCCCGAGTCTGTTTGCAAAGTGTTAAGATATCCAAAGAGGTTTTTAATGATATTTATACCTTGAGCTTTCCTTCTTGGACTTCCAAGGGTTAGACTGAGAAGCTAAATCTAGTCTGATAATCGGAAAATGAAGATTTCTTTTCAAGTATTTAAAAATTTGCATCTCATAAGTGTTGGACCAAAGGTGAGCACTGAAATCCTGAACACAACACATTGTACCTCTCTTGCCTGATGGCAGGTCATTTCAGGGCACAGTAACCTGAAATGACAACAACTTATTTTGCAAGAGCAATTGAGAAAAGCATTTCCAGGGCCATCAACATGAATTAAACCGCATTTTTTCTGTGTATGTGGCAACATCTGTATGTGGCAGTATTGGTACAAAGTTTCAGTCAGCTGGACTTGGCTGAACTTCTTATACTTTGTTACAATTTTAATGGGTGTTTTGTAACTCTTAATTGGGAAAACATGAGGCGCAAATGAAAACCACCCTTCCCGAAATGAGCACAGGAGGCAAAACTTAAAAAAGCAAATGTCAGCCAGGGTGTCAGATGCCCACAGTGCAGGTTCCCATAGTCATATCTGCTTTGCCGAGTATGAATCCAAGATGTTCTGCACGCTAACCTAAGAGGTGGTTCCTGGTCTGGCAAGCCTGATCTTACCAACATTCCTGTCTCTTGCTTCAACCCGTGTTAGAAATGAAACAAAAATCATGGCTGGTCAAATTTCCATTGGGCCTAAAGAACTTTCAAGAACAACAACTTCATGTGTTTAATTACACTAATTTTACCTTGATGACCTTTACAGCATTATTGGAAAAATCTTTTATAATACCCTCTGTCCTGGATTCCGTAGAGTTAGGTGTTTGTCCGCTAGCGTAAACAAGGTTTGTGTTGCACATTTATAAAATACACTGACTCTATGGCATTTGTTTTCCTTAAATGACTGAGAGCAGATATTGCCACTTTTCAGTTCCGTGTGTGTATCCAGCTGAAAAGCCTTAAGTCCTTCTTGCCTGCAGTTCAGAGTAAAACTCTCTTTCTTTGGCTCACCTGGAAGGAGAATTTGAGGACCAAAGGGGCACACACTAGTACATTTCTCTTTGCTTGCTTTAGTTTGGAAATTAAGTCTCTGTAAAACACTGTCTTGCTCCTGAGGTAATGAAAAGTTGCGTTTTAACCACTTATCTCTATTCAGGATAAAGTTCGTGTTGCACCACCACTGTTTTTTATTTCTGTATGACCTGTAGTCCTTAAAACATACCTCTCTCTACTTGTGGCCTTGGATCTTGTTCCCATTTTTGTTGTTGTAAGACTTGGTGCATTTTTTTGAACATTAGTATTGTTCAAACACACAAGCTTTAACTACAACCGGTGTGTATATATGTATAGTACGTACAGCCTGCTGTTGTACCATGTAAAAGTCCATTGTCTCTAAAACATTAAAGCACAGTATTATCCCTTGGAGTGGTAGCGTCCTTAGTGACTTGGAGGCGAGGGCACCCCACAAGGAAGCGATGTCTCCTTGCGTGGGGGTTGTTTCAGCACTAGCAGGTGCTCCAAGCCTGTGATGGGATGTTGGGTTGCTCTTCTCGGACAGTAGTTGCTGTTGTCCCCAGCTGAGCCCCCGTTTGTTGGCTGAGCAGCAAAAAACCCCCAAGATTTGGTGTCACCTTCTTCCTACTGGTCCTCGGTGCCAGGGGAATCAACAGCAAATACACTGGGGCAGGGAAGGTGGGAAGCGGTGGCTGCTTTGGTGTGGCTGTTGCATGCATCGAGGTTCATGTGGGCTTATAGTCCTCTTGTGCACTTCTTAAGCCATTCTGGATGCCTCACTGCACTTTACTGAGGGAATATCTGGTTCCTGGCCAAGTGTTCAAATTACCTGAACAAATATATCCTAACAGCAGATGTGATGCAGGTGTGATAAGAGACCTTGAAACTGAAGTCATTTGTGCTCTGTCTTGGTTGGGTCACCCCACCATGTACCATGCGCAGCAATGCCTTTGCTGCACTGCTCCTTCAGGGTGGGGAGGCTGTCTTGAAGCCACTGCCTCCGTCCTGCCCTCCCAGGATGCAGATTCTGCTGAGAGTCAGGGGAAGAAGAAAAAAAAAAACCCATACAGATCCCAGACTCCTGAGGAGCATTGTAGCCAAAGCCTTGCCCAGGGGCAGTATGGAGGGAAGGGGGACTGCACCGGCTGTGTGTGGCTGTGCTCGTACACCCATGGACATCTTGCAGCTGCCCTGTCACTGCTCAGCACCCAGAGTCACCAGAAGGAAAGCAGGCTGTGCCTGCGTGCCCCAGGGGAGTCCCTTTGTCGCCCTTTCACACTTAACGTTTGCTCTTCTGTATTGCCAGGCAGTTTCAAGGGGCAGACGGTGTCTGTGCTGCGGTTGGAGCTGTGACTGCACCAACATGAGCGTGACCTGCAAGCTGCTGACATCTGGCAGGAGCCCTCATCAGGCTTGTGTTGGCCCAGGCTTTTCTGCAGCCTGGATGAAAAAAGGAGAGGAAAAAAGATGACATTAAATTAGCAATCACTTTAATCTTTTATCTGCTTCCCTGTGTCGAAGCACAAGATAAACCAGACCAGGGTGTGGGGAAAAGGCAACCAGAGAAGTGTTTGGGCTGCAGGCAGGGATGGGGAATCTGCTGGTACAGCGTGGCTTTGTGGGCGAATGCTATGGCAGTCTGAAATGGAGAAGGAGTAATGAATGAAAGCTCCCTCTAGCCCTTCGTGTGTGTTTGTTTTGGGTTTTTTTTTGCGTTTTTTTTTTTCCCAAATGGTCTGTCCTGTTTGGAAATAACTCTCCTGGGAAGCTGCAGGAGCATTGTCAGGAATTTGTCTTTGTCATGAAGCTGAGTTACTTCTGTGTTTCCCACGGTTGTATATTAAAGCCAGCGACTGCGGTGGGAAGCAGCCTGTTTGTCAAAACAGGCACTTCTGCAAGAAGTTTTATATTCCCTCCCTCTTTAATTTTTTTTTAGGGGGTGGGATTGGGAAGGAGCCTCCCTGCATTTTGTGATCATGGGAAAATCTCTTTTCATTGGGGCGAAAAAATATTCAGCTTGAAAGTGTTTACAGCTCAAAAAACCAGAAGGGAGCACTAAGAACCAAATCTGTAAAAGAATCAAAAGCTGTTATTGAGACGACAACTCCCCATCCCTGCCCTACCACACCTCACACGATCCCTCCGGCTTTATCACGTGCTCTATTCGTTTCCTGGTACCCTCCGGTGGTAGATGTTGCTCCTCAGGTTTGTTTTCCTCAGGAGTCCTCCATATAAGCAGCTTTGTGGGTTTATTTTTGGTTTGTTTTTTTTTTTTTTTCCCCTTTCTACCGCTGTGGTTTACTTTTGGGTGTCTCCCATCATTTCCTGCACATGGGCTATGGGGTGACCAGTGAGTGAGTCCCCAGGCCGTGCACAGCCAGGTTGCTGGCTCAGGCTCTCTGCTCCTCTCCCCTCACATTCCACCTCTAGGTGAGGGTTATACTTCGGTTCAGGCAACTTTTCACAGCTAGGAGCCCTGGGAGGTGATGAGTCCTGCTTATCTCATGGTGCAAAGAAGTGGCCTTGGTTCCCTTGTGCTCTGGTCTGAATTCCCTACAGAGACCTGGCTGGTCTCTGCCAGCAAGTCCCAGCTGTCCCTGATGTGGGAGCTTGCTGGAGATGGGGATGCCTCTCCTGGAAACGCTGGGCAGGTATCTCCTGCCCAGCTGCATTGCTTGTGACTGGACCTCATGCCATCTTCGTGCTCCCAAGGCCATGGTAGATAATTTTTTCTCTGCTAAAAAGCACAAGTCCCCAGACTTCTTCCTCAAAGCACCCTCTTGCGTACAAGAGCCTGCTGCTGGTCATCAAGATCAGCTTGATCTTGCTAATGATCAGCTTGATTTGATAAGATGAGGCCACCCCGTGAATCCTGGGGTCAGGTTTGGGCCCCTCGGGACAAGAAGGACATGGAGGGGCTGGAGCGTGTCCAGAGAAGGGCAGCGGGGCTGGGGCAGGGTCTGGAGCACAAGTGTGCTGGGGGGCGGCTGAGGGAGCTGGGGGGGCTCAGCCTGGAGAAGAGGAGGCTGAGGGGAGCCCTCATCGCTCTCTGCAGCTGCCTGAGAGGAGGCTGTGGGGAGGGGGGTCGGTCTCTTCTCCCAAGGAACAAGCGACAGGACGAGAGGAAACGGCCTCAAGCTGCGTCAGGGGAGGTTTAGGTTGGGTATGAGGGAAAATGTCTTCACTGAAAGCGTGGTCAGGCCCTGGCACAGGCTGCCCAGAGAGGTGGGGGAGTCACCGTCCCTGGGGGTGTTCAAACACCGTGCCGACGTGGCACTTGGGGACATGGTTTAGGAGGCCTGGGGGTGTTGGGTTGGGGGTTGGACCTGATTATCCTAGAGGGCTTTTCCCACCTTAATGATTCTATGAGTGTAAGATCAGTCAGGCAGGTGCTGAATAGTGAATGTTGCTGCCCAAAGACGTGAGAGCTGCCAGCCCAGCCCAGCCTGTCCCTGGGGGAGCTCATGGAAACGTGGCCAGCCTTGTGGTTAGGTCTTTGAGCAGGAGGTATGAGGAACCTGGACAGTACGGGCTAGCTGGGAAGCCCCTGACAGATGGCTAGCCTGCAGCTCTGAGCTTTCAGCAAGGGGGAGCTGCAAGCTAGAGTAGGGCTGGTGTGTCCATGGGTGCAGTATGAGTTCCTGAGTGGGTGGCTGTTGTCTAGGTCTCACCCAGGCTGGGTACCTGTCAGCATTGTGGGGGGAACATCTGAAGACATCTGCCTTTCCTTAGGCATTTCACCCAGGGGATCCCAAAATAGCCTCTTTCAAGCCAAAAATCTGCCTTCTGAGCGGCTGCAGTCAAGGGCTCTGCTCATCCTGGAGGCTTTACGCAGCCATCGCAACCTTCCAGCGGTTCGTAGTTGCTTAGTGGGCTCAGACTGCTCATTACCCGGCCTCTGCTTTCTGCCCCTACTCTCTTGAGCGGGTTGTTGGCGTTGGGAAAGAGCCCCGAATCAGCCGTGCCCTTTGAGCTTTGGCTGAGCCCTTCTGCCAACCTCCTGGAAATAACCTTTAGGAGATGCTTTGCCTTCCAGGTGTATTTAAAGTTATACTCATGATTTAGTAGTTGAGAGGATAGAAGACATCAAAGCTCTTTTTAATAAGTCTTGGGCTGGGCTGTTAACAGGGACAGCAAATAAATCGCACTATTCAAAGAAATTTTGCTAATATACCCAAAGAATGTAATTACAAGGAATCGATTTATTTCTTTAACAACTTTGTGTTGGGTTTTTGGCGTTGGGGCTCCGCGGGGGCGGTTTTGGCAGAGTGGACCGACCACGTTACTCCTCTATTTGTTCTGCTGCTCTGTACCGAGATTGCAACAGTAAAGCAAAGGTTAAAAATCCACCATAAGAACGGCTAACTGAGCTCCACGGGCCTGTAAACTATTTTAAAAGTGCTAAGGCAAACCACAATGGTGCTTCTTTTGCCTGGGGTGTACGAACGCCACCAAGGGAGCAATTCCTGGGTGGGTGCCCACCACCCAACCTTCACGTGTGACCTGGGAACCCTTTACCGAGCGCTGCGGGAGGGCGTTCGTGCCTTGGCTCCGTCCTGCCCTGGCCGCGAGTGCCCGTACACCCTCTCAGCATCCCGCTGTTCCCCCAGAGGAGCCATATCTCACCATAAAGCTGGCATGTCTTTAGTTCCTGCAGCGCCGGCGGCAGCCGTGCCCCAGCCCACCGGAGAGCTGCGGGAGCCGGTGGAGGAGGTGACTGCCGTGGCTCCAGCCGGGGCATGCTGCAGCGCATCGATGCATAGGAAAAAGGCAAAATTTCTGCTTCCCCTATAAATAATGTTATCAGTAACCAGCATTGGTGACATTATTACGAGCCAATTAGCCAACAAATGACTGGTGTGTGTAGGGGGGGTATCTTTATGGTAAAACAAATGCTAAATTTGTTTATTATTAAAGATGTCCCTGCTCACTGCAGGGGGTTGGACTGGATGGCCTCTAAAGGCCCCTTCCAACCCAAACCCTTCTGTGATTCTATTATTTTTACCGACTGCAGGTAGGAAGGGATCGTCCTTCGCATGCGTTTTCTGCTCTAGCCAGAAATATCGCAAGTCATGTGGCCCGTAGATAACATTAATTATTGGAAACCAAAAAACTTTGCCTTAAACAAGTGCCCCTTTGGCATCACCTTCGTAACATACCTGCGGGATACGTTTAGGATCTCCGTTTGTTTTTAAGGCTGTGAAAGGTAACAGCCCTTAGCACCGTGTAGACGCTTCCTATGGGGACCCAAAGCCGCACAGCCACTGGGGTGCCAGCCCCAGGGCCATGGGCTGGCTGCGCCTCGGGTCTTTGCTCATCTTCTCCAATCTCTTCCATTGCCCGTCACCTGGGGAGGTAAACTGGGAGGGAAATGGGTATTATCGCAAGGAGCCAGTGCAGCTGGTGAGAGAAAGAGAAAGATGGGAAAGGTTTTTGTAGGGAAGCAGCAGCGGGAGGGATAGCTGGCGGGGAATTTGCAAAGGTCCTGGCTCTGGCTGGGTGATGCTTGAGGTCAGTGATGCGGCAAGAGGGGAGCGAGGGCCCAGCTGGGCCCCAGCCTCCGCAGCCGCCTGCCCGTGCCCGGGGACCTACAGTCTGTGGCTCCCTCTGCTGAGCCAGGCCCCGAGCTCTGCTCGCCACAGGAGGGGAGCAAGAGCTTTCATGGGGCTGCAGTGGCTTTTCAGGGAGCCCTGGGGGTCACCCCGACACCCGGCTGGGGGCACGGAGGGTGGGAGAGGGGCACCCAGCCCCTCCGCTGCATCCCGCTGCCGGGTGATGCTGCCCTGGGGAGCGAACGCTGGCCTGCACCACCTCTTCGCAGGGGACGGAGATGGAGAGGGTTTGTCAAAAAGCAGGGGCTAACCTACCAGGATGATTTTTTTTTTAATTATTACTATTTAAAATTGGCCAAAAATCTATTTTCTGTAGAAAATTGGGAATACTGGCTGAGCTGGGAAATTCCTCCTCTGACCAAGCTTCGTCACTGGGGGTGTTTTCTTAGAGAAAAGGGGAAAAATCCCCACTGCTTTGCTCTTCCAGGCGCCCGCAGGCTGTAAGCGCTGCTCCGCTGCCGGCCCCGGCTCTGCCTGCGCTGGGCTTCGGGCTCCTTCCTCAGGCGAAGCTGTGGTCCGTCTGTCGCTGGCCGCTCCCTGCGGTGGTGCGGACGGCTCCACGGCAGGCGGTGCAGCTCTAGCACCCTCTCCCCGCAAGCTGCACAGGGATGGGTGCTCTTGCTAGACCAGTGCAAGCAGCCACCACCAGGCGCTTTGCTGGGAGGTGCAGAGAGGTGGCCTCGTCTTCCTAAGGCTGCACACTCCGCTCGAGTGGACACATATAGCGATATAGATGTCGTGTATCCATTCTGATCCCATGCCAGGACCCCGTGACCCGCAGGGTGGGTGCAGGGACCACTCGGCCCCGCCGCTTCCGCCACCCCACGTGAGCGACGCCGTAGCCCCAAGGTGCCTGCGCCAGGCGTATGTTGCTGAGCTATTTGCAGATCCCAATTAAAAATAGCTCCCCAGAGCGCTCAGCGACGCCGCTGAGCCCCGTGGTGAATTCAGTCTCTAAAAGCGCCGTCAAGCACCTGCCTCTGCCGCAGCTGAACAGGTTCAGGCTGCTGACAGGAACAACCGTCTCCTCGCAGCCTTGGGTTCGGATGCACCAGCTCTAGGAATATTTTCCTCCCCGGAGGGGGCCGCATGGCATCGCTTGCTGCTCACGAGGGGGTGACAGAGGCCACACCAAGCAAAATAGTCCTGCTTGCTGGTGACGAGCCTTGTGCTGCTGGCGTGGGCTCCCAGCCCAGGGCTCCGAGGAGCGGCACGGCGGTGGCAATTTGGTATATTCCGGGAGCGGGTCCTCGGCTGGCAGGGAGCCCGCTGTTATCATCCAGCCTCTCCTGCACAGCCTCAGCCAACAGGCTTGGGGAATTAATTATTCCTTGAACTCAAGGAGTGCTTCTGGTAAAGCCCTCTCCATCCTGATTAAAAACTTTCCTGTAATGGGAAATCCTTGCCTACCGCCGCTGATAAATTGATCCCCTGGCTATTCCCCTTGCTGTTAACTATGAGGCTCTGGTACCTGCACCGGGAGCCCGGGGTTAGGGCCAAAGGGACAAGAGCACCCCCTGGGAGGGTGCGCCTGGGTGGCTGTGCCAGCTCCCCGGGCTGCGGCTCCTTCCCATCACCCTTCAGGGTAGGTGTAGAAAGGACCCTGTTAACAAGATAACCTGGGGTTATCCCGTGCCTGGCAGGGATGCTGTTGAAACCGATGCAGCTGCTGAAACAGTGGCCACCGGCTCCTGCCGTTGCCCCCAGGGAGCTGGGCTGATGTGGGCTGCAGCCCCCGCAGGGCAGGAGAACGGGAGCCCGACTCCTCCAGGCTGGGTGCGTGGGGTAACCTGGGAGCACAGGTTGGTAAGGCCTTCAGTCTCTGGTGCTGATTCATTCAACAGCTCCTGACAGCACAGAAATGGGTTTTTTTCCTCTTGCTTTTCCTTTTTTAAGCCTTTCTAGTTTGCCTGTCTGAGGGACCCGCAGACCCTCCCTAACCGCACGGTGGCTGCTGTGGACTTTCCTTGGAGCCTTTTCAGCCCTTCCAGCTCCAGTTTTCCATCCCGGGGCTTTTTGCTTTTTCCTTTCCCTTTTCATTCTCTATTAGTGCAACAAACCCGCGCTTTGAGACCCAGATGGCAGGCACACATATGTGGAAAGGCAAACTGTTTATGGAAGGAAAAGACGTTTCGCTGGGGTTTAGGTAATGCTTTTCTTAGCCGCGCTGGGAGGGCTGGTGCACGGCGGGTGCAGGGAGCCATTGCCCGTGAGCTGCGGATGCGGGTGCTCTCCTGGGCAGGGTAATTCAAGCAGGACTGATCCTGCGATGAATCTTTCCCTCCTGGGTGGCCTGGCCTGCGATGCTCAAGAGCGTCTTTAAATAGAAAGGGCTTGAGGACACGCTTTTGGGGTGCTTGGTCTCATCAGCGTTTGGGGAGCTTGCTAGGAGCCTCTTCCAAGGACAAGCAGCGGATGAGGTTTTCAAACAAGCTGAAGAAGCGCCAAGTTTGCAGGTTCTGCTCATCGTGGGGGACATGAGCCACCCCGATGCCTGCTGGAGGGAGACCACCAGGCCACCCAGGAGATTGCCCTGACACAGGCAAGCAAGAGGAGATGCTCCGCTCCACCTCACGCTTGCAACCCAGTAAGGACTGGTATGGGACGTGAAGGTCGGGGGCAGTGTTGGATGCCCAAGGAGCTCCTGACACAACTCAGGCATTGAAAGGAAGCATAGAAGAGACGGAAGGAGGGACAGGGGCCCCGGGAGAAGCATAGGGACACTGTGTGGGCATCCAGGGACGGGGCTTGGGAAGCTAAAGTTCACCTGGATCTGGTGAGAGATGTGGACACGCACAAGTCCCTGGGACCTGACGGGATGCACCCACGGGTGCTGCGGGAGCCACTGCAAGGCTGTTGTTAGTGATCTTGGAAAGGGCATGGTGAAGGGAAGTTTCTGAGGACTGGAAAGGAGCAAAAGTCACTCCTTTTCTCAAGAAGGACAGGAAGGAGGCTCTGGGGACCTGCAGGCCAGTCAGCTTCACCTCCACAGCTGCGAAGGTGGTGGAGCAACTAAGCCTGGACACCACTTCCAGACACCTGAAGGACAAGAAGGTGATGGGGAGCAAAGTGGCTTCACAAAGGGAACGTGTGTCCTTCCAGCCGCCTTCGCCATCTGCGGTGCGGTGACTGGCCCAGTGGACGAGGGCAGAGCAGTGGGTGATTTATCTTGACTTCAGTGAGGCTCTTGGCAGTCTCCCACAACACCCTCATGGACGGGCTGACAAAGTACAGGCTGGATAAGTTGACATTAACGTGAGCTGAAAACTGGCCGACCGGCCGGGCTCCGAGGGCTGGGTTCGCTGGCACAAAGTCCACCTGGAGGGTGGGCACTAGTGCCGTACCCGAGGGGTCAGTGATGGGGCCACCTGCTCTTTAACCCCATCGCTAATGGCCTGGACACCGGGACGCTGTCAGCACGTCTGCAGGTAATACAAAGCTGGGAGGAGTGGCTCGCACCACACGGCCATGCTGCCAGTCAGAGGGACCCGGACAGGCTGGGGAAATGGGCTGAGAGGAACCTCATGAAGTTCAGCAAGGGGCCAAGCCCTGTTGCTGGGGAGGGATAACGCCAGGCACCAGTGCACGCTGGGGGCCGAGCAGGTGGAAAGCAGCTTTGCAGAGAAGGACCTGGGAGTCCTGGTGGACACCAAGCTGCCCATGAGCCAGCAACCCACCCTCCCGGCAAAGGCGGCCGCCAGCGTCCTGGGCTGCATTAAGAAGACCATCTCCAGCAGGTCGAGGAGGGTGATCCTGCCCTTCTGCTCAGCACTGGTGAGACACGCCTGGTGTGCTGGGCCAGTGCTGGGCTCCCCAGTACAGGAGGGACAGGGACGTATGAGTGCAGCGAATGGCCAAGGTGATGATTTAGAGCTTGGGCTGGTTGAGAAGAGCCTGCAGGAGCTGGGCTTGGTCAACTGGGAGAAGTGGAGGCTCAGGGGGATCTTACTGATGCATCCAGTGCTGAGGGGGATAAAAACGAGCTACGAGAGGCAATGGCTACAAGCCAAAATTCCATTTAAATGTCAGAAAAAGCCTTTTTATTTAACCCAAAGCATGGTCCAACCCTGCACCAGGCTGCCCAGAGAGGCTGTGTAGCCATCACCCCTGCGGGTGACCAACCCCACCCCGAGCACCCTGCTCTGCCTGCCCCTGCACTGAGCGAGGGGTGGGATATCTGGGGGGGTCCTTGCCTCCCTCAGCAAGGCGGTGGTACTGCCAACAGCACCAGCCTGTGCGGAGCCCGAAGCTGAGAAAACATGGAAAAACCTGGGCCGGGTCATGGTCCTGCCCTCGGCACCTCCTGCGGCCGAGCGCCCGCGGCAAGTGGCAGTGCCAGCTCGGAGCATCCTCCCCTGCCCGGAGCATCCTCCCCTGCCCGCTCCGGCCTAAGGAGGGTCTGAAATTTGCAGGGTTTTAGCCCAGAATCAGCCCAGCCTTAAAAACCCAACCCAAATGTCTCCACGCACACGCCGAGGCTCTCGGCTGAGCCGGCTCCTCCGTGTGCCTCCGCAGCCCCAGCTGCAGCCTCCAAGCTGCTCCAGCCCCAGTTCCTGCTGATTTCAAAAGACAATCCCGTATCTAAACAGCTCCCGGGGCGTGGGCGTCCCAAAGGGACAGAGAAGCAGCTGTGGGGGGAACGCCGGGGATTTGTAAGCCCTGCCACGGGCTTTGTATAAAGATCACAAACCCCCCTGCAGAACTACGCAACTCCTCCTCCCCTCTCTTACCCCACGGGGCTGGCCATTTATTTTATTCCATATATTTATTTTTTTTGAAGTATGAAGCCATCTGCCAAAAAGAGCGTAAATAAGGAGGCGCCACACCCCAGTGTTACAAAACCTTGTATTAATCATCTCCCTTCACTTTCAATATAACGTTGATATGAAATATAGCCATGATTCCTAGTTACATGGAAGGAAATGAGTAATAAATACATTGGAGCAAGTTGAAATCACGAGGGTGTTTCACTGGGAACAACATTTGAAAACTGTACACTTGCAAAGACCGGCATCTCCAAACATTAGTATTTCTTTATATCGGGAAGCTTTTACATGTAACAAACATGCTATTTCCATATATGACAAAAAGAAAAAAAAAAAGAGTTTAAAAAATATGCATTGCTCGGCAACATTAACTAGGCAAAAATAGTTCTTTGTGCACTAACTTTGTACAGAAAAACCAGGACTAAAGGCATGCATGTACAATAAAAGGCTGCCCGGGAACGGCATGCAACAGAAGAGAGTTCAAAGCTTTTTAAAGTAGGCTTACAATATGCATAAATACATAAGGGTTATATATATTAATAAGGGAGGAAGTATTCTGTTTAACATTATTAACATTCCTGTTTTGTTTTTGTTTTTTTTTTTTTTCTTCCTATTCCTCCCAGAGGAATACACATTCACCTTTAAGTAAAGATAAAGGAATACAAAAAATAAAACTCACTTTGCAAACTCTGATGACTCGTATAAAATCAACTTTAGTGTTATCGTCGCTGTGTGCAAATTATAGACGTCTGCAGGACCCACTTTCCATCAGGCACATTCAGAAAGCCAAACCTGGGGCACGGCTGCACCCCGACATGGAGAAAGGTGACAACAGAAATAGTTTCCCTAAGTGCTGACCAAACTCGAGCTTTGCTCCGCGCCGCTCGCGGGCGTAAATCACAGTTTTGGATTTTCCTGCTGGATGCTGGCCGGGCTTGACCCACCCCCCCCTCCTTTTAATGAGCTGAGCGAGCAAAGGCAAAGCCCAGCTCAAGTCCAGTCGAGCTCAGGGCTTGTCCCTGGGGAGGGGGAGGACACCTCGAAAAGAAAAGGTTGGGTTTTCTTTTATTTCCCTGGGTGTCGCAGCCGCGGGGAGCATCCGCCGGACCCAAGGACACTTGGGCGCTGAGCTGGCCGGCCTCCCGCGCTGCAGCCGGGGACGGCTCAGGGGAACAGCACCAGTAAAAGGTCCCCGGCGGGTGCTGGGGGGGCCAGGGGCTGTCTCTGGGAGAGCAGGGCGGGAGATGCCCACCCGACGCCGAGGGCCCCCGCGGCGGCGGCGGCATCTCCCTCGCCACGGCGCGCGCGTGGTACAAAACAGTTGCACGTGGGGTGGATGGGTGAATACAAAAAAGAAAGGCACTGCCGCTTTATTACTAAAGATTTGACCTCACAGCCTCACTCATGCAACTGGTTGGTTTTTTTTTCTTTTTTCTTTTTATAAATAATTTTTATTTTCTTTTAGGATTCAAGCTTTTTTTTTTTTGCTTTTTTTGTGTTTTTTTGTTTTTTTGTTTTTTTTTTTAATTTCTTTCACTGGAGCTCTGCTGCCCGCACTCAGCGCAGGCACCCCAGAGCCAGGCAGGACTTCCCGAACGCAACTGAAGCCACTTTTATTTAATTTTTTTTTACTTAAAAAAACCCAAGAAACAGCAAACACAACTAAGTCGTTATTAACCTATACACTGTCAATGGAAAATAAGCTTTTTTTTTTTTTTTAACAAAAGGAAAAAAACAATTGAATCATTTGGTGGTTGTTAATAACAGACATAATCATGGTTACCAGCCATAGCAAGTTAATAGGTAATATATCCAAAATAATATCTCTTAACATTCAGATAACCTCTGTTTCTATAGTCAGCGAAGGAATAAATAGAATTTCAGCTCCGTAAATACATTTGAGCCTTCCCTGGGGAAGGCCCCTGCTACGGCGGTTGCGTTCACGCCTCGGTTTCGTACAACCTGGGGGCGCTCGGGGGGGGGACCCAGGTCCCCAGCGCCAGCCGGCGCCTGCGGCTCAGCCCCCCCCGGCCCCCGCTCCGCCTTCACCTCCTCGCACCTCTTCCCAACCTCCCTCGCTTTCGGGTTTCCCTCCTCCGCTCCCTCCCCCCGACACCCCCCTACCCCCATCTCATGCCTGCCGGGAAACAGGAACAGCAAACATAAAACATTGCATTTGGCACTTGGTTGGGTTTGGGTTTTGTTTTGGTTTTTTTTGTATTTTTTTTTAGAAAAAGACTCAAAAATGCTGCATGGCAAATGGATTCACACATCTCCCGGCCCCGCCGGCCCAGCCGAAGCTCCGCGTCCCCCTTAGCTCCCAGCCCTGCTCCGGCCGGTCCCAGCACACGCTGGTGCCCATCGGTGCTCACGGCCGAGCCCGTTTTGGGAATGCAACCCCTGTGGCTGCCGCACCCACCCGTCACCTCCCTTCATTGCTTAATTTTAAATTTATTATTATTCCATCAGAGGACTCAGAGCAGCATCAGGACCGGCGGGAGTGAAGCCGGCGCTACACCGAGCATCACCACGGGCGCGGATGGCTCTCCTGGCCCCGACCTCGCTTTGAGCAGTGCCGTATCGGGTTTACCTATTTAATGCCCTCGGACCAAATTTCGCTCCCTGTTAGAGGAAGCAACGCAGCGGCAGCCGAGGAGGCAGCCGAGCCACTGCCATCCACATCTCCTCCCCAGCACGTGTTTAACGGCGAGAAAATGGGGCTGTGGAGCTGTATTTTGGTGCCTTTTGCGGCTTGGTTTTTATTTAGCCAAATAAAAACCGCACGCTTGCTCCCAAGCCTCCTTCATCCCTCACTGGCCACCCCGGGGCCGGAAAAGCCCCTCGCGGCTGGATTTTGGCAGGCTGGGGGCAGATGTGTGAAGCCAGGATGCAGCACCTTCCCGGTACCCACGCAGGCAAGGCAAGAGACAAGGAAACTCACCCAGCATCCCCCCGCTTTGCCGACATCCCCTGGGACCCTCCGCTGGGCGAGGCGCGCCCCCACGCCGAGCCCCGGCACCCCGACCCGTGCCAGGGGCGCAGGGACGGTGGGGGGCTGACCCCGCACCCGGCAGGCGCCCGCTGACCCTCCGCCTCCGCTGCTCTGTGCACAACACTGCCTCCAAACTGCGGATGCTCTCGGCTAAACTGAAAGGAAATTTTGGGGTTATTTACTATTATTATTTTTTTTTAAATCTGGGCTCGCCGGGCCAGTCCATGCCTGAATGCAGCGAAACTCAAGAGACGGAACCACCGGCCCCGAAGCCCCGGGGCGGGACAGGCAACTCCTCCCCAAAGGGTTTTTGGTCGTACGCACCCGCGTGATACTCGATATTGATTCGTATCCTCGTCCAGAAACAGGGTTTGCCCACGGTGCTCCGGTGAACCCTCCGTTGTCAGCACTCTCCTGCCGCGTCCCCCCCCTCAACCCTCCCCATGCTCTTTCATCGTCGTCGTTGATTTTTCACCATTC
>VZTV01008338.1:29872-59671 GCA_013400875.1 Anhinga rufa
GGTCCCGGGGGGCTGCCTTGCCCCCCGGCTAACCCTGCAATGCCCTCACTGCAGAGGATGCAAAAGTTTCCTCCATCAAAGGACCACGGCAGGAACCCCCCCAGCCCCAGGCGTTGTTTCTGTCTCCCCAGACCCCCCAGCCCCAGCCCCGAGCCCAGGAGCGAGGGGCCCACGACCCACCCCAGAGCCGCACAAACGACCCTGCCGGCAGCAGCCCCCTCTCCTCCGCCCCTCCGGGCACCAGCAGCTCTTACGGGGGCCAGAAATCTACACCCAACAGCACTTCCAACCCTCCAGCCCTCCTGCGGCGCCGACCGCCCCCGCCGCCCCCCATCCCAAACCCCCATCCCCGGGCCGGAGTGCGGCAGGAGGGGCAGCTCCCGGGGCAGCCCCCGAACAGAGCACTCCCTGTTACACTACCCAGGGCATCACGGCCGCCTCCCTCCTTAAGACTAAAAACAAACAGGTTTGTTACACCTTTTTTTTTCTCCCCCGAAGGTTTATTTTTTTAAGAGCTATTTATAGCACGACCAGTTTCGAGAGGCTCGGGGTATGCGACCTGGAAAAAATAACTCGGAGGAACAGTACCCTGCAGAGGAACAAGACAGCTAAGCCTCGCCTGGGCACATGCCGGAGAAACGCTTCGGGTGACAGAAGTGTCCTTGTTTTCCTGGCTGAGGATGCTGCCGTGGTGCTGCCAGGGCCCTGCTGCCTCTCACAGTCCTTGCTCTCGCGTCCCTCTCCCCGGGACAGGCTGTCGCATCGCTGCAGGGAGCCGTGCCGGCGGTGGGAACCCAGTGGCACTCATCCTCCCCAAGGGCTCCCGTCCTCAACCGGTCGACGCAGTCCGGGGATTGCCGGGGGCGAGACCCGAGCTGGTTATTGGGGAGGGTCTGGGCAGTGCAGGCGGCCGCGCTCGTCCCATCGCCGGGGAGTCCTTGTTGGTGCTTGGGGGTCCGGCGCATCGGCGAGGGGCACCGGGCGCTTCTGGTGCCGGCGCTTTTTGCTGTGCCGGCCTCTCCATCATGCTGCTGCTGCTCCCTTTTCCACCTTCCCTGCCCGTTTTTTCCACCTGGTCCTCCTCCTCCCTCCCCGTGCCCGCTACCTGCCCACCCGGGCTGGCCCCCGCAGCTGCCCCAGGCCTGGGCGAGGAGCCGCCGGTGCCACCGGCACAGCGCCCCGCAGCCCGCGGCATGGTTTTAACCCCGGGCCTCGGGGCTCCTGCACCCCCCGGCCAAACGAGGGACGCCGGTGGCAGAAGGGTAAAATACTCCAAAGCCTGTGAACCATTCGAGTGCTCCGGTGGCAAGGGCTTTATCGAGAGCTAATAACAAACTAGCGAGCTAATACTAATTATTATTAGCAAGCTAACTAGTGGCTAATAAGCACGGACTCCACTAGTGCTGGGTGCAATCCCTGTGTTCGGTTTTACCCCTCTGCCCCGGCTGCCTCGCCGAGAGAAGCCCATGTCCCCGTCCGACCCCCACCGGGAGCATCCCCGGGAGCATCTCCGCATCCAGCGCTTGCCGCCATCCCACCCCCTCACAGCCACAGCCTGTCCCAGCTTTTGGGGGGCGTGGGGCAGGTGCCGGGGGGCTCGGCGGAGGCGGCGTGGACGTGCTGGAAGAGCCCGAGGAGGAGGGAGTGCTCACCGCTGAGCGCGTGCTCCGTCATGCTCAGGCACAGGGACTCCAGCCTGTTGTTGATGTCAGGTTCAGTCACCGGCACCTGGAACTCTGCAGGGAGAAAGGGACAGGAGACCTTGGTCAGGGGACCTGGCGGGGACCTGCCCGGCCGCCCTGCACCCCCTGCCCGCTCTGCTGCTGCCCGAGTGGGTGCACGTGGGGTAGGAAACCACCCGAAAGATGCCCCAGCGGGGCCTGACCGCGTGGCCGGACTCTGGCAGTGCTTTGGTTCCCGGTGCTATCACCTCCGGCAAGAGATGTTTGCAAAAACAGTCATCGCTCCCCTGTTTCTTATCGATAAGGGGTAAATCTGGGGAGACTCAATGGCATTGCAGCACCAGGTGGATGGAAATGAGAGGTTCAGGCGCCGGTTAGAGATGCTGGGAGGGAACCTGGGGTGAAAGCGGGACTGCTGGCCCGGGAGAAGGCATCCCCATTGCTCAGGCCCCGCAAAACTCCTTGATACGTGCAAAACCCTCCAGCAGCCCTGGGAAGCAGCAGGGCTGGGAGCTGCCTGTGCAGGCAGCGTGCAGGCAGGGTTAGTGCTTGGACGTGGGATGGCAGCACAGCAGAGCCGTCGTCTGGTTTTGCCATGGCTGGCTCGGCCACTGCTCAGTTGCCCACGGCCCCGCTGCCACGGCCCCGGGGAGGTGAGCACAAAAAACCGTAGGGGGCCGAAGTTTGCTGTGCTGCAAAGCCCTGCCCTGATCCGTACAGCACCAAAACGTCCTCCCCTTCGCAGCAAAAAGCTTTACAAATAAGCTTTTACTGCCGACGGCTGGCATCTCCTGCTTGCCACCAGCTTGTAGGAACATGGGACGAGGTCCAGGAGGGTTGAGGTCCCTGCAGCCGGATGAAAAGTGTTTCGGGAGCCCAGCCCTGCATTATTGCTTATTTTCCTTGCAATTCGGTCAGCATCTTTGGCTCCCTGCTCCTCCTACGCCCTCATTCACCGCAGGCTAACATGCAAAAAGAAAACTGTTTATTCTCCTTCAGTGCCTGCAGAAATGTGCCCTTGTCCTGGTGTTTAATCAATACCCGAGAACAGACGCTGCTTTTGCTGTACAGGACATTCGCCGCCTAAATTATGCAGTTAAAACACCGCAGGCATGTGATGTGAGGGGAGCTGCCAAGCCGAAACCATGGCAGAAGCTCACAGATGAGGTTTATTTTACTGGGGGGGTGGGTACGACTCCCTGTCCTGCGGTATAAATTGTTCTGGTAAGTGTGTTGGTAGGAAGGGATACGCAGAGGGAAAAGCATCCATGTCCTAATGGGAAGGATGCTCCAGGGTCAGGGTCCAGGTTCAGCAGGAACGCCCAGGATTCAGAGGATGCTCCTATATACAGGAGCATTTTTGCAGCGTTCAGGAAGGAAGCACCGACACGGCACCGCTTCCCTTCAAGTGCACTGTGAAACGAATTTCCCTTAAGAGCACAAAGGCGGTCCCTCCGCACCGGGTGCCCGTGTCCATGCATGAGCAGAAACGGTGGTGGAAGAGCTACCACCTTCCCCACCTGACACTAAGCCCCTCAGAAGCAAGCGAAGGCACCAGCCCATGGATCTATAGGGCCAAGGTGTTATATATAGGGTTAAAATCCCCCCAGTGAAGTATCTGCTTGAATCAACCCAGTGATCCGACTAGCGTCAAACAGCCGGCGCTGCGAGCGTGGCTGCGAGCGCGCGGGAGCTCGCTGCGCTGGCACGGGCGATGCGCCTGCGGCGAGGCTCACCGCCGTGGCTCCGGCCATGCAGCCTCCCCTTGGCTCGCTGGGCCGTGGATAAGCAAACAAGCAAATGCCTTCTTCCTACCTGGCTGCTGAAACATCAGCATGGTCTGCGGGGAGGTGTGGACCGGCAGCGAGCGCGTCCTTTGCACCGAGCTGTGGCTCCGGCTGGGCATGCTGTTGCTGCCCCCGGGGTTGGCAAACCAGAGGTTCTGTGGGAAGCAAACAAAAAAAGGGGTGCAGGATGTAAAATGGAGGCCTCTGTGCCATGTATTTATAACCCCCTTGAGCTCATCTCTCCCCTCTCCGCCTCCCGGTTTGCCCCGCTCCTGCCAGTCTTCTGCACCCAGCTGGATGGAAGAGAATAAATTGCTCTCCTTTCAACTAAAGAAGAAAAAAAAAAAGGGATCCAGACAAGTTAGAGGAGAGAAAAGCGAAGGAAGCTTATAGGGAAGGAGGGATGGAAAAGCTGGAGGCACTGTGAATGGTGACCAACCTGTCTGCCTTGCTTGAGGATGGCGGGGCTGGCGGCGGGGCTGCGCTGGGGGGTGCCCAGCAGCCCACTGGGGCCCAGCAGCCCCAGCCGGGCGGTGGGGAGGTTGCGGGAGGGGATCTGGAACTGGCGGGGGTTTCGCCGGCCCAGTCCTGCCCCTGCAGATCCGGCTGTCGGTAAGGAGTTCGACTGGCCAAAGCCTCGGCTGCGGGGAAAGAAAACGCCGAGGGTGAGAAATTGGCCCCTGCAAGGGGACGGTGCTGCAGGCGCGGGGGCGAGTGGCTGGTTTGGTGCGCTCAGACCAACAGCCAAACGTCCCGAGGGCGGCCCTGCGCCGTTGCCAAGCGCCGGGCCGATGCTCGCCACCCCACACCCCGTCCCGCAGGTCTCAGATTCATGTTTTTTGTGGGTTTTTTTTTGTTTGTTTGGTTTTTTTTTAAGTTTATTTTACTCCTGCAAAATGGGCCTGTTCTTAAACGCAAACTAAAATAATGCAGGTAATTCCCCGGGCACTGGAGCTAGCAGCATCTGATTTCTTGGGTTTTGACTTAAACTCTTCCTGCCTTTGAGCTGTACGAAATAGATCTCTTCGTGTGTGGATTCTCTAGTGTCTGATAAAGGTTTAGCTTATGCTGTTGGGTTTTCTTACTGGGAATGCTTGAAGCGCTGGACCTTTTCCCTTCCAGAAGGCTCATTTTTATGAACACGGTCCTCTCTGAGACTTCTCAAGTTCTGGAAAACTGGGTTAAAATGACCTAACAAGTCCAAGATTTCCTAGGGAGGGGCTGAGCAAAAGGCACATTTGTGCAGAGGTGGGACTGATTCTGCACCCGCTCCTGTCTCTGCACTGCAAATCTTCATACAGGTCCCTGTGGTCAGAGCAAAACCACCTGGACCCAAGACCATGCAGCCCAAGTATCCTGAGCTGCTGATCTCAGGACATGAAACCATCTTTAGTCCTTGGAGGGGGGGATCGGACATGCCGGCATCCCTCCCCATGTGGATTTTTGCATTTAAAACCAGAGGAAGGACACAAAAATCATCAGGTAATCCTTGTAAACACACGCAGCGCAGGTCTCCTCACCACGCGGCATTGGCTCGGTGTCTCTGCCCATTAGCTGGGCAGCAGGACTGCAACGCCGTTACCGGGTTTAAGCACAGCCGAGGGTAGGAGCACTCTGCAAACCCACAGCTGCAATTGCTTTTGCATTTCCTCATTCCCCCCTGCCTTTCTCCAGCACTTAATCACCCTCGCAGATGTTTCAGCTCATCTTCCTCCCAGCCCTCATCTCTCTGGCTTGTGCGGGTGGCTGCAAATATGCTTCAGATGACATGAGCACACTGGGATCCCCAAACCGGATAAATTTACTGGGCAGGAGTATGACAGGGTTCCTTTAAACCTCGTCCAGAAAACGCTCTTGCCATTAAATCCCCATGAGAAAAGCAGGACTGGCTGCGTGCTCCTTCCTCGCCCGCAGCTTCCCAGGAGCAGAAGGAGCAGAAGAAATGCAAAATGCAAACCACCCAAAAGCAGCAAGGAAACTGGAAACCATCCTGGATGGCCCCGGGAAAGGGACTGGGACCGTTTCAAGCCGGCAGCCCCACCTCGTGCCTGGGGTCGGCCTGGTGTGCAGCTAAACTGCTGTGCCAGTGATGGCCCAGACCAAACGGGTCCACCAAAAACCTTTGCTCTTGTCTATTCTGCTTCTGATCCTGCTGTGAGCATTGAAACAGCTTGGTTTTTTCCATTCTAAAATATATCACTTAATTCCGCTGGGGAACACTCTGGTTCTGCGCTCATTCCTTCTGAACTCACATCCCGGCTGTCCCAATGCTCCCAGTTACCTCCAAAACACTTTCTTTTTGAGAAAAAACGAACTTGCACAAGATTGCAATAAAATAGACTTAGCAGAATGAAACACAAGGCTGATGTTATTGTTAAAACTGATCTAAAAATATCTCTTCTTGCCGTAACCCCAGTGCTTTCTAGGATCACCCAAAATCCAGCATCACCTCGGAAGTGAGCAAACACGGTGTTCACAGCACAGCCCTACCCGGCTTTCTGACCGCAGCCGCCCCGGCTCTGCACACTCTGCAGGCTTCAAGCCTTTTTTTTGCCAGTTGATGGCTTTTTGGTGAAACTCCAGCACTGATGTAATTAGCAAAGGGCAGCAGCAGGGGCAGAGCCGGCTGCCCAGCGCCGGGGATACGCTGCACAGCTGGGAAGCGCCGAGTTCGGAGCCAGGGAGACGTGGTGGGAATCGGTGGGGTAGGCACTGACCACACAGGCAAGCAAACTTACTGCTGCTTTCCCTTCCCAGCCAACGCCTGGCGTTTTATTGCTGAAGCTTTTCCAACCCTCCTCCCTCCCAAAATGCAGCTCTGAACCTGGCAGGATCCGTCCCTCCCTGCTGGGAGACGTTGGTTCCTCCCGAGATGCTCCTGCCGGGCCCCCCCAGCTGCTGCATCCATCCCTCCCCAAAAGCCCGCATACCTCCTCTGCTGCCGATAGCCTGACAGCTCCAGGAGGGATTTCCGAGGGAAAGACCGAAAGAGTTTCTGCACCTGCTGTTTCCATGACAGCAGCCGCTTCTTCTGGATCTCTGTAAACGCCTGTCCCCACCAAAAAAAAAGGAGAAAAGTAGGAAACGTGACTATTTTTCTGGACAAAGCGAGCAGAGGTGCATATGTGGGTGTGTGTGTAAAGAAAAGCAGCTGGAGCAGGCAGTGGCGTGAGCTGAGCCCCAACGGCAAGTCCAGAGGGAAACCCTGCTCGCTCTCCCTCTCGAGGATTTACTCACCTCCAGTAAAGAAAATGCTCCAGCAGTGTCCCCAGTGCCCCAGAGCGACGGCCCAGCTCGGCCCCCGAGGCTGCCAACAGGCAGAGCAGGGCTTCCCCAAAGCTTCCTCCTAGCCCCCAGACCCCCCGCTCGTGCTGCAGCACGGGCTGCCGGGGTGTGAGCGCAGCTCCCCGCGGGGTCTGATGGCTGGTCCCCGCTGGGTGGTGACACTTATCACACGGACGCGTCTCTAGAAAAGGCTGCCCGGGTGGGAAGAAGCTGGGATTTGGAAAGCAGAGCTGCTCCGTGGCATCCTGCATCCCGTCCTCCTTCTCAGGGCTTGACAGAGTTCAGCTCCGTTCCTGGCGCCGACAGCCTCCGCGGGAGGTCACCCGGGGTGAGCCCCACCACCCGCCCGGGCTCCCTGCGAAGGTCACCCACGCAGGGGACAGACCTCCCGGAACGCCCCAGACCTCCAGGCAGGCGGTGTGGGTTACGGGGACATCCACGTGCCCACCACAGCTAACTTTAGACACCCAACGTCTCCGCGCTGCCGGCGGAGAGGAGCGGAGGTCTCCGGAGGACAATTTGGAGGCTAATTAGCGCCTGACTTGATTGCTCCGAACCACCCTCTGGAGCAGACACTCTCTCCCGGCGCTGATGACACTGGAACCGACACAGACGGTGGTCCTGGGACACAGGCTGGTACCAGTGGGGTGACACTGCGTCACCACGTCCGTCCCAGGCGCTCCTGGAAAATAAGCCCCCCTGCAGCTCTGTCTTCCTGGCTTTGCTGCCCAGCCCTGGGCACCCGCTGCCACCATCCTCGCTCCTCTCTTCATGCCTCTGCTCCCCCAGCGATGCCCTGCTCAGCCATCCAGAAAGTCCAGGCACCATTTCCAGGTTCTGGTGCTCTCTGAGAGGGGAGCAAGTGGGAGCAGACATGCTCTCCCCTCAGCTCTCACAGCTATTTGCCACTGCCTTTGTCCATGTAAAGCACCGAGAAGACCATACCCATGGCTCTAAACCTGTTTTGCTGCAAATCCAAAGAGTAGGTGCCACCACCCTGTATTTCGTGGGGCCAAATGTTGGCTGACACCGCAGGCGCTGCCAGCAAAATGCACTGAAATCCCCACTGGGATCGACAGAGGTGTCCGGGAACACAGTCCAAAAAATACGTTGAAACACTCATGTTTCGCCCAGTATCCAACTATTTCATCCCAGCTCAAGACGCCCCGTGCTTGACTCCGCAGAGACGCGTGGATCAAACCTTTGCATGAGCGTGGCTCGGGCACCGGCTTCAGCTGCAAGGCAAGGGGCTGCGAGCCGCCTCTCTCCTCTTCCACGTGGCGTAGAGCACATGTTGGGGTTTGCAGCCACCAGCCCTCTCCAGAGATTCTTCTGTGCTTTGACAGCGTATTTTTTTTATAAACAAATAACTGAGAAACATGTAAAGCCTGCAGCTCCTATGAGAGGGTGTGCCATCTCCCCCCGACCACTGCCATATGGGCAGGTGATGAGAAGCAGCTTGTTCTTCCAGGTGCAGCCGGCATGGGTATGAAACGCTGCTGGACACCGGGGGCACTGGCCGTCCCTCCCTGCCACCGAGCAGGAGCGTGCCGGAGCCCTGCGGCACAGCCTTGGCTATCCCAAGCCATCACCTGGCAAAAGCAGATCGGCTGGGAGCAGAAACAGATGCCCCCGTTGCAAAATCCCAAGACCACATGCTGTGAAACAGGAGGCAGCCAAGGGATCACCGGGTCTGTCTGCACGTTCATCCCAGGATTTTTTCTTTCATCCAGCTGCTGATCAGACTGTCACGAGCCAGATGAATTTCCCAGCTCCAGGTCTTGGCAATTAAGCGAGCGTGGGGCGGGGGAGCAACATTTCCATGCACCACGTTGGAGCCACCGCCCGCTCCAGCCCTGTTCTGTCAGAATTACTATTAATACCCCCCAAAAATATTTGTGTTAGAAACCAAAAGGTTTACATAAACAGACACTTTGGAAACAGTTTCTAAGTGATGAGAACAACAGTTTTAGCTGATCCGTCACGACTCACCTCATGGATTAGACATTTGTCTATGAGCTGTAAATAGGAACTTATATTCTCTTCGTCAGGTCGGGAAACTAAAAGTTGTGTGCATACTGGAAAAAAAGAGAGAAGAGAAGAGAAGTGGGTATGGGGACACCGAGCTGGGGTCCGGGGGGGCCCATGAACGCCTCGGACATCCCGTTTCCTTGGTTGGTCCCATGGGTGAGTTTTCTCATCAGCGAGAAAAGCACCCTTCCCCAATTCCTGCCGTGTCATCCTATATTTAGGGGCAGATTTTGTTCTCTGTTACATTGGTGTAAATCCAGAGTGACACCATTGGAGTCACCAAAATTAGACCTGAGCAAATTAGGGGCACAGGACTATACCCTTCCTAGGCAAGAGCCAGGGCTGGGAGAGCTCCTGCTCCTGTGGCTAAAATCTGCCCCCACCGCAAATGGATTCCCACCTTTCCCGATGGATTTTAACCTCTTTTGGAATTAATGCCATAAAGGCAAGTGAAAATGAGCTCACAGATAAATGAGTCTCTCCTGTCATAACCCCCGGGCAGGGATGCCTTGCGGTCCAGGAGGACACCTCGTCCTGGCAAGGCTCGTGCCGTATGTACAGCTTTGTGCGTGATGGAGGCATTTGTCATGGACTGAATTCAGCAGCGGGTTTAAAATGGGGCCAGAAACCCACATTTGTCTGTGCACGCAGTCAATTAGCTGGTGAGAAATTTTGTACCAAGTTTTTATATAGAAAACATCTCATCTATTTTTTGCAAAAGAGGTCTGAAACAGGGACAGGGCTGATATTTCTTTGTGGCATCCCAATGAATTTCTGTTCCTGGTCTCCTGTGCGAGCCTGCGGACAACACTCCCCTCCCCTCTCCCCTAGGGAGATCTCCCTCCACGCAGCCAGCACCGACACCTCGGGTGCCACCGACGGGGGTTAGGACACATCCAAGCGCATACAGATTTGCTCCAAGAGCCCTGCGTATGGCACAGGAGGTCAGTCCCTGCCTCACGTTGCTCCTGCACACCTCCCAGTGTGTTATCGTCATGCACCCCGCACCAGGCATGGAACGGCATCTCAGTATTGTGGATGTCCTGCATCTAAATTAGGGCTTAAAAAGAGGTTTGAACCCAGCTGATTTGCACTCAGGATGGCTCACGCCCAGCCCCTGAGCCACTGCGACCCCGCCGCAAGCACAGCAAGTCCAAGGCATGCTGCTGAAAACACCTCTGGACCGGTGAGATGCCCCCCGGGGCTGTGAAAGGGAAGGGAGAGGATGCTATCTGCCCCTGACCTGGGGCAGGGAGAGGATGCTATCCACCTCTGACGTGGGGCAGGCAGCCCATCCCATTGCTGCCTCTTCCAAAAATCTCTGCCCACCTCCCCACCCACACTCTTACCTCTTACCACAGCATGCTGGGGCCTCAAAAAATCATCGCCCCTAGGACAGCGGCTTGCAGGAGCTCGGGGAAAGGCTGCTGCCAGCGCCACCACCGCACACACCCTGCCCCGAAGCAGCTCTCCCTAGCAAGGACGCCAATAACAAGCGACGGCCGCTCACCTTTCCCCATCACTCTGGTGAACTGTCCGGGCAGGTCACCTTCGGGCAAAGGGGCCCCCCCTGACTCCCCCTCGCATCCCGGCAAATGGTGCTGCTGCATCCCCCCCGCGGCAGAGTCCTTGCAGTCAGAGCCTTGGCTGTCTGAGCTGATCAGGGAGGAAGGGTGATGCGAGTCCACGTCCCGGCTGTGCTCCTCCGTGCTCGAGTTTTGGGAAGAGTAGGCTTTGATGGGGGTGAGAATCATTTGGTGTAGTTCCTGCAGCGGGACACGCAAGTTGCCACCTTCCAGGATGTCCTGCGGATTCAAGCGGAGAGAAGAGGCTTTGTCTCTGCAGGGACACCAGGACCTCAGCTGCGAACCAGACCCTTACTGTGACCCCCAGAAAATCCCCAGCAAAGCCGACAGCCTCCCTCCTGCCCCAGGATCCTGCTGCAGTCCATACTCAACAGCCGTGTTTCACTCACTGAGTCTGTTGCTTAGGCCAGGGGAGCGTGGAGCTGCGGCAGGGACTGTGCCTGATTATCCATGGATGTGGTCAGACCTGCATCCCCCGAGGTAAATGTGCCCCATCAACCGCTGGGACCCACAACCAGCGACAACCCAGCTTCAGCATTTCCAAATTTACACCAGGAAGATGCAAACCCCATGAGAGCGACTGAGCCTGTGAGATTTCAATGCCCAGACCAGTAGGTATCTTGCTCCTTCCCCAGCAATCCCACAACGGTGACATTTCAGCCCTATTTAATTCCAATTATAATTTTTAATGTGGGTTCGTCTCCAGTTTCCAGCACTGCATTCGGGCCTGGCTCTCCATTAACTGCTCTGCCCCAAAGAGCCTGCGATAGCATCCTTATGCCCTGCGATGACCATTACAAAGTCCAGGACCATGCTGGGATGCAGGAGCCTGTCCTGCAGCAGCGAGGCGGGGATGTCCCTGTCCACACTGGGATGGGCTGGGGGAGTGGATGCAGAGGGGAAAGAGAAGGTTTCAGGGGGAGCAGGCTGGGCTGTGGTCAGACACAGAAGGGGAGACCACGAGGCTGCAGGTGAACTTATATCCCTATAGCAACAACATTCAGCTTGGAGATCCTGGGGGAGGCCCAGCCAGGATGAGGAGGATTTGGGTACACCCCCAGCCTTGCTCTCGGTTATAGTGTGGATCAAGAACTCCCTTTCTACAGTCAGATCCTCATGCCACTGATGGGAAATAATTGCATTTTGTTTTTCATGTAGCCTGGACCAGAACAGCTCATCGCAGGCTCCTACAGGGTCTGGCTCGTGGGACGCCGCTTGGAAAGAGGCAGCTTTGGAGTGAGACCTGGCTGCGCCTAGGGAAGAGACATAACGTGGCCACACAGGCTGCATGCGAACCAGCCGAAGCCCTGAAATGGTTGTTCACCCTAATTCCTGCTGCACCCCGGCTCGCTCTCAGGTGTCTCAGCTCCGCTTCTCTTGAAGACCCGGCATCAGTCTGCCGGGCACTACTTTTGGGGGAAAAAATCCTGTTCTGCTAACTGGTGGAGAGGGGTGGAGCAGCTCTTTCCAAGAAAGCAGCAATCTTTAGCAGCGAGACACTGCCCAGAAAAATCAAGTCCCACACATGCTCTTGTTTAGCAGAAAGAAATTGGATGGGAAGCCTGGAAAACCAGAGATGTCTCCTCCCAAGTAAAGCAGCTCACAGGCAGCTCTGAGCCCCAGCAAAGTGGGACACGGTGACAGCCCCACAGCCCAAACCCACTCCATGAGGGCTCAAAAGCAGTCCCTGCCACTTATCTCCTGTATTTTACAGCACGCGTGGCTGGTTGTGTCAGCTGAACTGGGCTTAAGCTCCCGCACCGCGCCAGTCAATCAATACCATATTTCAAAACCCAGGCGGAGAAGCGGGGGAAGAGGCTGTGCAATCGCCTGGAAAACATATCACCGAAGCAAGCTCAATCCAGCGGGCTGTCTCTTGGATTTAATAGTTATTATTAATATACGGAGGTAAATACGGCTTTATTAGCTCCTGCCATACTCCGAGTACAATCCCATATTATAAATAAATAGTGAAGCAGTGAGCTAACGAAAACACCAATAAATAGCAACACACCACATAAGTATTTAAAAGCCCCTAGTGGGAGGCTCTGCAAGTTGCTGTTTGAAGATGGTGCAATTAAATATAATATAGTATTGCGATAATAAATAGTGAGAGGTTGGGTAAGCTGCTCCCAGCCAGTCTGTGGTGCTGGTGCTTCTCCGACAGCCATTTCTGCAGAGTTTAAGCTTTTGTTGAAGGGACAAAGAAGTTTCTATTTGTTCTCCTTGGAAATTCAAGCTGTTGTTCAGGCACTGACGTGGGTGTCTGGCTTTTTATCTGGGAACAGATTGCCCATATGATGCTTCACAAAAGCACAGTGGGCCTTGACCTGACAGACACCGGGAATTCTCACCTCTTTTGGGGGATGGAGAGGTAGGGGCAGGGCTCAGGGGTCCCCGTAAGGACTGCTGTGCATGGAGGGGTCTCTTGAGAGGGACACTGGCATCGAGATGGGAGAGTTCATCGAGTAGCCGAGGGATAAGCAGGGGTTAAAGGCTCTGCCCAGCTGGTTCTCCAGCGGGAGAGAGGGCCATGGTGGCTGGTGCGGCTAGAGCTGGTCCTGCACCACGGTTCAGCGGATGGTGACCACCTTCCCATGAGTGTCGCTGGGGTGGTGCCCTCCATCACCTGGAGCTCAGGTGTTTCTGAGCACCCTGAGGCTGGGCAGGGCTTGTACCAGTGCTGCAGGGTATATCCATCCCAGCTGCCTGAGTGCCGGAGACGGATTAGGACCCACTCTGCAAAATACAGCCCCAAATAAAACCTGCATCTGGTACAGAAGTGTCTGAGACACCGTTCAGGTGCGGTGAAGCCAGCAACAAATTTCTCTGCAAAAGATCCCAACAACACGCATAACTGAAGAGGTCTTCACCCCAGAATTAACTCTTGGCTTATTGAAAAAGAGGAAATACAAAAGCGGTTGCCATTACTTACCCTTTCTAAAGATTTGAGCAGGTTTTGTCTTTCTTTTAGCTTTTGGATACTGATGACTATTTTGTGTCTTGCACCTTTGGTAACGTTCTGCAAAAACCAGCACAAAACCTGGTGTTAACATTTCCACAGGATGGCCTGGTCAGCCCAAATCCTTCCTCCCCTAAACGAAAAGGGCTGCTATAAATTAATCAAATTTCTGAGTGCAGGGATTAGCGGGGGACATAGAAAACCACTTAGAGACTTGCTGAAGATAGAGATTTCCAGCTAGTCTGTCCCTCCCTGGTACATCTCAAACAGTGAAAGCAAAGCTGCTGACCGGCCCTCTTCATCCCGAGGATAATGCAGAGGTAAACCTGAATGTGGGGATGTTTTCAAGGGTTAACAAAGCAGTTGGCCACCAAAGCCCCACTGACTTTAAAGGAGTTGGGTACTGTAGACCGTGCTCCTGAAACTCCTCAACTTAACCCCAACCGGACAAAAACCCAAGCGCAGCTCCCTGTGATGGGACTTTCATGCTGGGACTCCAGTAAGAAATCTGGGACAAGGCTGTTTTTGGGTACAATGTGGGTTTTTTCACTCCCCAAGACCCAATTCTCCTTTCTCTGCTTGCTTTCCAACCACCTGTGGGCAAAACGCCTTCCACGTGAAGATGCAAAAAGAGGCGTTGGAAGCATCTCATCTACCAACCACACAAGAGTCGGGACCGCGGCTGATCCCTTTATGACCGACGTGGGACGTACTTGTGCCTCGAGCTGGCATTCGGTGAGGGCCATCATCTCCTCGTACGTCATCTGCGAGAAGAGGGCGGCGTACTTGTGCAGCCGGAGGCTCTTCAGCCAGGCTGGGACATCTGCAGCACAAAGGTAAGGAGATGAGAGCTCCCGCTGAGCTCACGACACCACTTAATCACGCGCGATAGCATCAACAGCAACAGAAGGGGCTGATGAGGTGCCATCCACCATCCCGCCGGTGCTTCAGACACCTTACTGAACTTCACGGACCTTTTGGAGGACATAGTGCTGTGGATATGGATGGTAGGAGGAACCAGCCCCCAGATGAGGGCATGTCCTCAGAGGTTGGGTTTCTGCGGCTGAGCTGCTGGGAAATAGCCACAAGGAGCCGGCGTTGCGCCACTGCACCGGGCAAGCTCCTCGCTGCCCTTTTCCCAAGAACGTGGGAATCGCTGAAGCTAACAGTGTGGTCGAGCTTAGGATGAGCAAATGGCTGTTTTGCAGATGGCAGACACTGATTTATGGCGTGAAGGAAGATGGTATGTGCTGAAAATTTAAATGGCCGCTTAAAGAGAAATAAAGAGATTTTTTTTTTTCTGAGCATGGAAAAATGACGTGCCATCGGAGATGGTCCCACAACCCATTTCAGAAGGGTGACTTGGGACCTCAAAATGCACCGACTGAAATGACGTCTTCCTTCCCACTCATTATCTGCAGCGTAACACCTCTGTGCCCGGCTGGATGGGTACCCAAAAATACTTTTATCCTCCTTACAGGGAAGGACCTGGGAGGCAGATCCTTCCTCTGCAACACGCAAAACCCCGCTGGACCCCACGATGGGGTGTCCTCCATGGACAAGCCCCCCTCACTCCAGTCTGCTCAGCAGCTGCTCAGGGTTTTGTAGGTTTGGGGGGCCCACAGTGACACCCCACAAGGGAGGGGGGGGCCCTGCAGAGATCTGTGCCGCAGCACACCACCGTGCCTGTGATGACGCTTTTGCTTCGCATCCTAAAGGCTTCAAATGCTGTGCCAAATCGGGACCTGCTTTATTTAGCACCTACAACCCGACAATAGCTCTGCTTTAGCCTCCTGAGCTCACGTGCTCTGCTCCCAGCAACACCCTCACCCATTAGTCCTTGTCCCCTTCCCCACCAGTGAGACACCCGGGAGCCCTGTCTCAACCCACACTGGGTGAAGTACCAGTGAAAAACCAGTGTTTCAGCCCCAAACAGCATGAAACCCCACACCTTGAATGGAGAGAGCAGGTGGAGGCTCGGGAAATCTCTCTTTTGGGGCTAAATACAAATTAACAGCAACATCTCCCCTCTCTCTGATCATTCCTGAGTCGATATAAGGGCTATGTGTCGAGCGGGTGGTGGGCCCCACGTCCCACGGCAGGCAGGGGCTGACGGCGCAGGAAAGGAGCGATGGCTGGCGGCGAGGCTGTGCCGATGGGGCTCCTGTGCCCAACGTTCCCACGGAGCAGGGAGGAGGAATGGGGGCCTGCAATGTTTTTGGGAGGGATTTCTACCCACTATGTGCTTCTGCTGCCGGGCTGGGGCTGCTGGTGCTCCGCTCACCACCCCCAAGGCCAGCATGAGGACAACCTTCACGGTCACATCCAATAACCTTCATTAACGTAGCCATCCTCCAAGGTTTTCTAAGCTGATCTGACTGCAAAATGTGAGGCTAGACTTGCTTTGGAAAGGGATGAGATGATGCAAGGAGGACAGTCCCACTGCTGGGACATCCCACAGTATGGGTGGTCTCTGTCCAGAAAGCCCCACACCGCTGAGTGCCAGATGCAAGTCAAGGATCGTCACAGACCTCTTCCCGAACCAACACCTCATTACTGGAGGGGACAGGACAAGACGGACTGTGGGTTTGGTTCCCTAAGGCCATTCTTACATCTGCCAGGAGTCTCTTGCTGTCCACTGCCCAGGCTGGCCCCAAACCTCATTCACATCCAAGCAGAGAATGCAAATTGCCCCAAAACGCTGCGTTTTGCTTGGGCTCTCTTGACACACATCAGGATTCGCGTTTCAATGAAATTCCTCAAATGCTGCATAGAAGGAGATCAACCCCACACCAAACATGGGGGCAAAGCACTTACTGAGCACAGACAGGCTGAACTTTGCTGTTTTCCAAAAGTCCCGACATGCAACAGCCCTAAAACCTGCTACCGGAGTCCTCTTAAACTGATCTTCTGTTTAAAAAAATTAAAAGCTATTAGCAGAAAACTCTGTTTTCCAGCGCGGGACTGGCAGGCTCAAATCTCAACTTAATTTTAACACAAAACCACGCCATTTTAGTGATGACACATTAAAAGTCTACCTGATCCCTGGGGACGTCTGCCTGTGGCGCACGTCTGTGCCGATGGCAAAGCCCACGGGGATACTTTCAGAAGACAGATGTAACTTCATATAGACATTAAACCCTGCAAAACCCCATCTCCAACCTTTGCAGAGGGTCAGAGCGCAGAAGCAACTCTTCTTTCCCTTTGCACCAGCCTCCCTGGACCACGTCCTAATTTTTGGGAGCTAAGACAGCCCCAGACCCTCCTTGCCAGTGGGGATGGCAATCCCAGGAACGGGCTGGGGAGAAGGAGCCACCCCAGAACACAGAGGGATGGTGGTGGGGCTTTCCCCCTTCCCACAGGAAGAGGCAACCAGGAGGTGCAAGGTCATCTAAGGCAATTTCACGGTCCCTTGGAAAGTCAAACTTCCTCGCGTTCCCCACGGAGCAGTGAGCCGCCTGCCCGCGGAGCTACTCTTTAATCACCAATTACCAGGAGCTAATTGCCAAGTCATGGCACAGCTGTCAGAAATGCTGCGTCTGATGTGAGCAGCAAAATGAGGACTTCCATGCTGCTCACATACACTGTCCCCTATATGCATTGAGCGCTGGAGTTCAGCCGGCACATGTATATATGGGTGCTGGCATGGAAATTTAGAAGGAAATCAATTCACCCTGCCATATATATATATATATATACAGGCCAATATATACACAGGACATCTTCGGATGTGCCCTTAGGGCACACCATGCTGAGCCATGGACGTACTCACAGCAGAAACCCCCAGCTCTACCCAAACCCTCCTCCCATTGCGCCCCGAGCTGTGCTCCGGGAAGAGACAGACGGACAGACGAATGGGCTCCGCAGGATACAAAGGGTCCATGTCCCCCCCTGGAGAAACCAGGGGCCGGGAAAAAGCCAAAGGGCACGAAGATAGATGGAAAGGAGAGAAACAGGTGACTTTAGGGGAGATGAACTGCTAAGCCATGGTGGACGGGGGCCTGTCGTGAGTCTGTATTCCCCACTACCCTCCTGGATGCCATGGAGGGTGTTAAAGAAGAGGCAAGCCGACCAGAGGTGTGGGTGACACCAAGCCGCAAGAGCCTGAAGGCGCTCGGGAAGACGTGGCTGCAATTCAGAGAAGGGACTTGGCAAACCGAGCAACCGGTCTGGATGAAATAAGATGCAACCCAATAAAAATGCACAAAGTTGTGCGTTTCTGTAGGAACAAGAAACGGCACGAACCGAGGGCAGGGAACGGGCAGTACTTTTTTTTGGAGGAAAGCTGTGGGGCTACAAGGGGTCATACGCAGCCTGAGGTGGTGTGTTATTTGAGGACGATGAGCTATACAGCCACAGGAACGCTGTCTGTATGGCAAGTAAGTCTCTGCTCTGCTCCCGAGTCCAGTTTTGGGCAATGCACCCTCAATAAAATATGGACTTTCTGGAAAAAACCCAGCGGAGAGAAGCAAGAACAACCCCAAGTTTAGAAAACACCATCTGGGAAGAAACTGGATTGGTTCAGTCTGAGGAAAATACAGCGGAGGCGGGAGGACACGACGGTCGTAGACACCAGAGGCTGCAGACATCTGTTTCGCACATCCCCGGACAGCGGGACAAAAGTGAACTGGCTGACTCAGCAATGGGGGGAATCAGGTTTAGATGTTTGCAAACCTTGCTCCAGAGAAGGAGGATGCCCGGGAAGGGATGGCCCAAAGAAGGGTAGCTATCTGCCGCCGTGAGGGCTGCATGCAGCAGCAACGGGCTGTATTAATATGTGGGGTTTATTTAACTGATTATTGCCCATGGACAGCCTGGGCAATAGCGCCTTTGGGTTTTGCAGATTTGGCCGTCCGGATCGATTGCATTGCACTGGAATGTTTCTGTCCACACAGGTCCCAGAGTTGCAGCTGTGGATCACAGGGAGCCAAGCTCCCCATGGTCTCCTCCCCAGTCCCATCAGCAGAAACCCGGATAAAATTAATGTTAAATAGACCCCTCTGTACCACCAGCTCCCAAAAAGGGTCTACTTGATCTGACAGACTGCAGGATCCGGCCGCAGGCTTGGAAAGCCTTGGGGACCCTTCACGTTGATTGCAGCTTAGTCTTCAACATGCTCACAGCGATCCCTCCGAGCCTGCCTGCCTGCCTGCCAGTCCATGGCGAGGTCGTGCAGGCAGCGAGAGCCACAGGTACGCAGAGCCTGCAGCACCGCTGGAGACGAAACACTCCCCGGCTGCGCTACCTGATTAGGTGTTCGTTAGCAAGCAGAGCCACTGAGAAGCGAAGCCCGGCTCTGCGAGGCCGTCACACTCATAAAACTCTCCCTTCACATCTACGGCCCATGGCCCCCACCCCAGAGCAACGCTACGGTGCAAAGTCCAGCCAGGGAGAGGGCTGAGCCCCGAGCATCGATCTCACGGGGGAACCGTGAGGGGTTCTTTCATGCATTTACTTTGTGCACCTCAAAGTCATACAGTGCCCAGTCAAACACAGTCCCACGCTACAGAGATTTATACATATCTAGATTCGTCTGCAATTAGAATAAAATCAGACCTCGTGACTATTTAAAAAATACATTTGTTTTCTTATTCTGTTACATCATCGGTCTTTACAGAATAGAGTTGCTTTGGATTAATGAAAATTGCAGTTGTTTAAATCAGTCTCTGATAGCTGCGGGTTCATTTTCAGTCATTTTGTCTGTTAACTGGAATATACAGTCTACGTGTTTGCCCAGTTTTTATCTATTTATTCCTGTACAGCCTCAAGTTTACTCTCCATCTTTGACTGCAGCAGTAGGGTTTTGTTTCTACTTTGATTACCAACTGGATCACATATATTTAAGGCTAAGAGTCTCTGTGAAATGCAGGTGTAATGGGAAAAACAACTGAAATACACAGGATAAATTCACTGCAAACAAATATCCTAAGCCAAAACCTCCCCAAATACTTGGTGAGTACCTAACACCGCAACGGTAAATCACTGGTGGCTTGCTGAACCTATGCTAAACTATTTTTCACCGTAATAAAAGAAGAAAAGGAAAGATAAAAGAGCACTACTTGCAGCCAAAAGCCACAGGCCATGAAAAAAAATCCAGCTTTTTGGGAAGCTGGCAGCTTGCAGGATTCTGGGGCAAAACCAGCCCACCGGCACCCAACTGTAAGGCATCAGATCAGGACCAGCCGCTGCTTAAAAGAAAACCTAACTTCTTCCCCTAAACCTAAATTCCTAAACTGGGAAGAAAAGCTGAAAGGCCCCGTTTGGTTACGAGAACTCTCACCCAAAACCGCCAACCGAGCCCCGCGCTGCCGGGAAAACGGCTTTTCCCCTCCTGCCTCTGGGTGCTGGGGTGGGGGGAGGCGTCTGGTTTTTCACTCACCTTTCATCCCACTCCCTTCCTCCTGGAATGTGTTACGAGCGGAAGGCTGATCTTCTAAATGTTCACTCCCACCACTTCCCGAAGAGGCTACACTGCTTTGTGGAGACAGGGGGGCATGATCGGAAGGGATGCACTGGGGTCCTCTAGCTCGTAAGTCCTCATGAGACATCCATCCATGTCCTAGAGGTTGGTTTGGCACATTCATGGGTGGGGTAAGGGACACAGAGCGTTTCAAAGGGCTGTGGTGTGTCTGGCCTGAGAGAACTGAAAAAAAAATAAAATCAAAGAGGTTATTCCCCCCTCGCGGCCCGGGATGCAGCAGAGTCCCCCGAAAAAAATTAAATGAAATCATAAAATGCGTGGTGGTTGGCCACGGTGCCTCGCTGATGGCTTCGCGGTGCCCGCGGCTACCTGAACCCTACCCTGAGCTCTCGGCTTTGCCTCCCAGGAATCAAAGGGGACGGGAGTACCTGCAAGGAGAGGGGGTTACATGAGCTACGTCGGGTCGCTTAAGGAAAGGGGTTGCGTGGATTGCATCTCTAGGGAAAAAAAACCAACCCAATCGAGCAGCTCTGGAGGTTTTCCCTGTGCGGAGTCACGTACCGACAGCAAACCCGAGCACAGGACCACGCTGGGTGCGTGGCTGCTGCCTCTCATCAACCCAGGAGCCCGGGCGGTCGTCTCCCTTGCAGGGAAACCACCGCTGCTATTGCAGGTGTCATGGGAATTTTCAAGTTGAGTACAGTGAGGCCATGAAACTTGCCCCGCTAAAGTCATCCGGACCCATATCCTTCTTGGGAAAGGCAGAAAAATCCCCAGGATGGGAATGTCCTCACACAGACCCAGGGGAAACTCCTCTGTCTCTCCCTTTGGGTTAGGGCTTGGCTTATGCCCCGAAGCACAAGCGTTTACACATCTGCCTCACGTCATCCACAGAAACGTCCAAGCCTTGGGGAGTCCTGCCAAGATCTTGCACTCAGCCGAGCATCCCAGCTCAGCCACCCATCGCGTGCGCTTCCAAGCACACACCTTTTAACCCTCCACAAAAGCAAACGCCCAAAGCGATGGTAGAAATACACCCACGACAAAGAGGTGAGGCCGAGTCCCCCCCCCAAAAATTACCTTTGGAACGCTTTGGGTTTGTTTTTCCCATGTGCTTCTATTTCCTGGCTAAAATTTGAATACCACCAAGTTAAATTTGTTTTTAACAACTAAGTTTAACACCACCAGGAAAAGAGCGATGCACCAGCTCCTGTGATTCGGAGTTATTTCTCAAGAAAGGCTTTAAAATGGGTGGGTATTTACTTGCCTTTCAGTCAAGTAGAGAAATATGTCTTATGTATGCTAAAGTATTAAACCTCCAAGTCTTAGATTTTCTGACACTTTCTGGTAGAAGTGTTGCAACCCGAATAGATTTTTAAATACAATTTTTACTGAACGGTCTCCATTTTTCACTGCTCTTCTTCCGCACTGTCATTCATTTTTAGTTATCGCCTTAAAGATTTAGATTATCTTTTTCTCAGGTCTATTGGTTCGTAGGGGTAGTACATGGTGTTTAGAGGAAAAGATGGATATGGACAAACTATCTGAGTTTCCTGTAATGAAAAATAAATTAAAAGATTGGTCTGTTGGCTTAACAAAATTCAAATTCCATCATTCACAAAGTCACTAAGCTGCTGGCTAAACCATAAATGCAGTTATTGTATTTTAATGTACAGATTTAGGATGTAAAACACTTATTTAATGTTTTATTGCAGTTACTCTCAATGAAATTAGTTGAACTTCATGGGGGCTGTTTCCCGATAACTGAGACCAAAAAAAAATCTCTGGATTTAGCTGTTGCTCAGCCGAGCCGTGTCTCATCAGCCACTGGGATAACTGGGACAAGTTCCGGATCCAGCGCTATGGGAAGGGCTCTTCTAGTTCGCATCAGACCCAAGCCAACGCTGCTGCTTTCAACGTGCCCCTGGGTACAGATGTGGGGTTCACACCCGCACTGGTCTGTTAACAAGGACTCGTTTCGAGAGACAAGAGCAAATTCTGCAGAAAGACACTAATTTCTCAAAATTAGCGGCTGTAAGCGTCATTGCGGGGTAGATGAAATGAAAAGCAGGTTTTCTGCTCCAGGGAAATCTGAGGGCAGAGGGGTTAAAATGACCTTTCAGCCCATATGAAACTGAAGCAAAAAACTTTTCAATTTTCCTTTTAAAATCAAATTTGTTAACTCTGTACAAAACCTGGGGGGAATTAATCGTTCTTGTTGCTTTTCCTCCTAAAGCACCAAAGCACCGAAGCTCCCTGACCCCCTTTTTTGTCTTGGTAGGAGTTCATTGAAACCACTCACGGCTCCTCCACGTGTTATTTCCAAATAGGAACGAGCCTTGGTGGAGCACCCCCAGCCACGTGTACCATGCTGTGAAAGTTAAGCCAGGTTTAATTCCCAGCTAAAGCCCAGGGGAAAACCCGCCATCGAAGCCATCTCTGCTGACCAGAAGTGGAATGAAAATGAGCAAGTAGTGGGGTTATAAAAGGAGGGGAGAGAAAAACGCCAGAGCTCGTTTGCATTTATTAAGCACCTGTAGAAAGCAGCTGGTGCCACACACAGCTGACGGATGAGGCCAAAAACCTGAGGATTTCTGCAACGTCTAAATTGTTCCTATATCTGAAAGCGTTTTCTTCTACCAGCACATAACACTAACACCACGCTGCGCAGGGAAGCAAGGGGATGGCTTACGGTGAAGAATTTGTTCCCTTCCCATTAAATAACTACAGAAATATCTTCTGGTAGTCTCGTAGCAGAAAGGGATGTTAATGAGGATGTGGGATTATTTTTCAGAGCGGTGTTACGTTTCCTAAAGTTGTGGTGCCTCCTGACGGGGAAACAGATGGATTTAAGAAGGTCTTGGCCAAGCTATTTCTGCTCTTGGCTTTGCAGTTGTACCCCAAAAGCAGCACCGTAAGGGGACCCTGCAGATGTCACATCACCCTACCCGGAGAAAAATATTTAGCGTTAAACCAAAAATAAAATAAAAAGGGAGGGGAAATATGGGACAAACCTGATAAATCAGTTGAAATGCATCACCAGGGCTGAGCATCACAGCAGCACAGCCCCTTCTGTGCCTGCTGCCCCCAGATGGGGTTGCATGCCCCAGGGGGGAGAAGCCACCCCAAATTTGTTGTAGGAAAAACTCTGGTTTAGGAAATATTTGTGCCCTTTGAATGAATGAGAGATGCAGGGGAATGGGCAAGGAGGACAGGAGCTAATTGCCCGGTTCTAGGAGGCAAAGGGCTGCTCCGTTAGCGCTCCCTCTTACAGGGTGTACGCAGCAGCTGATACCCTGCAGCATTTAAACCACCCTCTCCCCACCAAAATCTTAAATCCAGCCCAGATTCCTTCCTGAGCAGCAATACCCTTGCAAACTCCATCTTAATTTTACATCTCCTCATTAGAAGCCGGTGTTGGCTGGAGGAGAAATAATGAACTCTGCAGGATGGCCAGGAACAATTAGAAATCATCCAGTGTAACATATAAAAATTAGTTCCACTTCTTTCCCTGAGATAATGCAACACTGGAGTCCAACAGACCACGTTTTGCTAAACCACAAGCATTTTTACTGAACTACGAGTCAATTCACACAACTTCATGAGAGGCGGTAGGGATAATTCCTCTGCAAAGGATGCTACAAGCAGAAAAAGTCACCAGCTCTTTGAAACCACCCCAGCTACTCTTGGTACCAGACGTAGATTATTTAAGAGGTCTTAGCGCTGGCCTAACTTTAGGCTCCGCTGAAACCTTTCTGGCTGTAACAGACACCGCTGAGCAACACGGTTTCTTGCAAACCCTCATACCAGTTTCCATCATCACTCAGGCCACAAAATCGTTGCGAACCCTGGGCTGGTACCTGCCTGGCATGCACACATCTCTCCCTCTTTTAATTTCCAACCCTCCAGAAAGGGAATTAATAAATGTGCATATTTATTAACGCCGTTGCTTGTTGAAGCAGCGCTTTCCTGAAACAGAGGATGTTTTTCCAAGTGTCAGTGTAGTTCCTTCCCTGCTTTTGACAATCCGGTGTGGTTTTTGGATGGTCCAAGATGAACCCAGGGCTGCTGATGGCTGAGCTTATTCAAGTCGCTTATTCAGTCTCTTTCTAAAATAACCGGTCCGTATGTGCTTTAACTTCAGCAGAAGAAATACAAGTGCGAGTTTATAACCTTACATCAAGCCTTTTTTTTTTAAATTACAAAAATATTAAGCTTTAATTTAAAAAGGAAATCTAATATATTCTTCTAGGGTAAGATAAGCTTCCAGGAGGCAGCCAGAGGCACGCCTGCCTTTCTGAGTGCCGCAGCAGTGCGAGCCGGCCGAACAAAGAGAGGAAACTACCGCTCCAAAGTGCAAGCCATGCTGGCACACGGATCCCCTACAACTTGTAAGCGTGCCCCACTTCTGGTTTAGAAGTGTTTTCCTGCCAGCCACAGGCTTATTTAGGCGATGCAAGAGCCATCAGCTCCCCAGGGACCCACCAGTCACTCTGCAAAGGCACTGCCTGGTCCAGCACCTTCCTCCCGGGTACCCAATGGGATGGGGGCCAGAGCAGATCGCAGTCCTCCCCACGGAAAGCGGGCTGCTATCGCCTCTTTGCTCCTCCACCGCAGCTCTGAACGGCCGTAGGAGTTGGGCTCAGCCCACGCCAGACCGTGTTTCCTTGCAAGAAAGCTCCTCGTGGCCTCCAGGCCAGGGTCAGCTGCAACTCAGCAGATGCTGCTAAATGTAACGCCTTTGAGATGAGCTTGGATGTTTTGCATCCTGGGGAAAAATGTGATAAATTCCCTGGAGCCAGCAGTGCTAAGATGTATGAGGTGTTGCCAAAGCACTCTCAAGCTTCAAACCAAGCTCAGCTTAATATTCCCAGGGGAAAAAAAATTTAAGAGGATGGAGAAGGAGTGATGGCAACGATGCAACCGTCCCGGTGTGCAGGGCTCCCCATTGCAGGAGGCAGATGCAGACCACGCTGCCACAGGGACGGAGCAGCAAGGAGCATCTCTGTGGGGCCACCACCTCCGCGGGCAAAAGTGGCTTTATCACGGACCAAACACTGGCTGGGCTGGCAGGCACGGCAATGTGCTTAGAGAAACTCTGAGGCTGCAAGTGCTTTCCCTGTGAAGCCCTGGGTTTTGGGTTTTTTTTCCCTTCTCTCTTCCTTTTTAAAGTGGTGTTGCCTAGTTTGGTAGGCAAGGGCTAATTTAAAGAGGGTTTTTGTTCACTGAAGACCATGTGGAACAGCGTCAGACATTTGTGTTGTGGTTTCTCAGGGTTTTGGGCCAATTTTTCAGCCTGAGAAGGAAAAAGCCACCCATTCCTGTAATTAGAGCCGAGGAACTAGGCTCTGCAGGCAGACCTTCCTCCAAGCAGCGTATGACAGCCAACAAGGCACTTGCTTTCCCGCTGCCCCAGCGCACCCTTCACTAAACCTGGCTTAGAGTGCTGCAAAAGTCCTTGACAAGAGGCACGTGGGGCTGATGTGAGCGTTTCCACTAAGAGCCAGACCCGTTGCTGGGTACAGAGGTGCCTTCAGACCGTCTCTGGTCCCGGTGTGCCCTCCACCGCTGCACAGTCCCCACCGGGACCCTGACGCCCAGAGGACCTTTAACAACAACCTCACAACCCTTTATACCAGCGCACAGTCCATACAGCAGATTACACTTGAGAATAATATCCTCCCCATGGCTGGAGAAAGGAAAAAGCTCTGCAAGGTGCATGTTGAACTCTTCGGGAGATTTGTTTATGTTTTTAGTCTAAAAATGGCATTCTTGGCTACAAAGTTATGGTGCATCCTTAGGCAGCGTCTGATCATTCCTTTTCTGGTCTGCAGGCACCAGGAGCAGCAGCTTGACCCCAATTTGCTATAGGAAGCGGGGATGTTTTTAATCCACCGAGGCCACACGGTCTCTTGTGCAAGCCGGGGGCACCCCCACGGAGGGGGAATACTGAGCAGCTCCTGCAATCCTCCTCGCAAAGCAACCGCCAAGTTCAACTCGGTCCTCTCCTCCGCCTCCCCCTTGCTACCCCGGTCACGAAGCATCGTCCCCTCCAGGAAGGCTCCCCCGCGCTGGCAGACCAACGCTCGCGGCTTTTCCAGCGTTTTTGTGCCGAGGACCCTTGGAAACAGCCGCCGGTGGGTCACGCTGCCCGGCTGGCACCCAGCCTCCTTCCTGGGCACCTCATTCACCCGCTCTCCACGCCGCTGCAGGCAGCTCCAGCGTGGCCGAAGCAGAACCTGATGGAACATTTTTCGGCTCAACATCCCCTAACCCTTGGAGGCTTTTCTTTGTGCCTTTTTTTTTTTTTTTCCTCCCTGGGTTTTGAGGCTGTGACTTTAACTGTGTTCATACGGTGCCGGATAAACCATGTCCTTGCTTCTGAATCAGGCACTGATATAAGCCATGGGGCGNGGGGGGGGGGGGGGGGGGGCGGTGAAACCAAGGGTCCTAAATGCAAGCAACCACCGGGTAGTTGTGTGTACTAGGGAAAAAAAAATATATATAAGCAGAGTGTTGCCTCAAGCAGAGAAATTGGGAAGAAGGATAGACTGCAGAAAAGCCTATCAAGCAAACTTTTTTAAAAAAATGACATTTTTAAACACAGTTTCCTGTTCAAGAAACTGGACAGAGAAACAATAACCCGTTTGTTGCTGCTCCCTCCAAGCAGCGCGTGCGAGGCCTCATCCAGGCTCAGCCGGGGAAGGGGACGTCTCTGCCGACCGCAGAGGGTTTTGCGAGCCCCTGTGTGGCACGAGCACGCGTGGATCTGCTGTTTGGCTCCGGCAGGAATTGCTGCTATTCTTATCTACTCATTTGTGTGGCGGCAGGAGCGGGGCTGTATCTAAAGATGTGTAAATGCAGCTCTTGGTGGCTTCAGCAATCCAACGGGATGCATTTCTAGAAGGAAGCCCTGCCTGTCTCACCGAGGAGCAGGAGCTCGGTAGCTGCTTTTGAGGTCCTTGCGTGGGGCTCCCCACCAGAGAGCATCTGGCGAGGTGGGAGCAAGACAGACTAGGTGTGAATCCCAAGCGTGATTTAACTCGCAGACAAAAGGACGCGCAAAACGGCGTCTGTGTCGGGAGGTGGGAATTGGTGTTGGGGATGGAGCATTAGAGGTGTGTCGCAAGAAGGTGCTGCCCTAAACCATGCTGCTCCCTGGGTAAACGCAACGCCCTGATCTCCAGGCCAATAAATGTGGTTGCTCTCATACATTTATACACAAACCACAGAAAAAACAGTGCTCGCCCCCGGGGAATCCCGGTCCGTTAATAACAACACTGCTGTGCTGAACCAAGCCTCCGTAATTATCCCAGAATTCACTGATTTTTTTGCTACGGGCTCTCGGGGGAAATTCCTCCCCTGCTCACAGATCAAGACAGATAAACAGCGATGGGATGCAGAAACTCTCCTTCCTATGGCCCTTTTCCACCCAGAAGAGATGTCCAAGAGCATCTGCTCTATCCCAGCAGCAGCCAGCGCTCTCCACTGCCTCCACCAGCAGCTAATAAGATCTCTGGTCTGAGAAGCATCTGCCTGCTGAGATCGCCAACAGCATCGGCTTCCACCACACGTTACACTTCAGATGGGGACACCCCTCTATCAGCTGCAATCATTTCAGGAATCCAAGCTGGAAGACATACATCATTTACGTAGCAATATCCAACCCGTGGGAAACCGGGAGTAAGAAAAGAAGGGTCTTAAGCCAGTTGAGTGGAAGGAGTGAATGCGAAACCTCTGGAATTGCCCCAAGAAACTGGAATCCAATAATCCCTAAAGAGTCATTAAAAATCTGTGGGGTGCAGGGAGACAGCGCGCCTTTAGGAGAAACAAAATACAGGAGGACAAAGTGTGTCTTACACGCTGTACGCCCCACAATCATCACCCCACCATCATCAGCAAAATTTCACCCAGAAAGAAACAGGACTTTGCTACAGTACTGTCGCCTTTTCCATCCTTACCGAGTTATTTGGGATTTTCTCCTCCCTTGTCTCTTTTTACCCACTTTCACTCATTCAAAAAAGCCATTTAGCCCTCCTCTCTTGTAGGCACCATGGCCCAGATTTCGCAAGACAAATTCCTCTGCATTTCAGCCTTATCAGCTTCCTCTGGCTCCCAGCTCTCGGGGGGCTCGCACGCCCCGTCCCGAGAAACCTCCGTATGGGGTGGCTATGTCTTATTCCTTCTCCTCTGTTTATTCTTCCAAGAGCATAAAATCTTACCACCTCCAAGAGAGCAGAAAAGCTGTTGGGTCTCCGAGGGGCAAATGCAGTATCCAGTTCCCCACGTGAGAAGATGCAACAGATACTGCCCAGCAGGGACACCTCATGACTCCCCGTATTGCCCCGAACACCGAGCTCTGCAACGCTCCCCAACAGTCCCCAGCAGCAATGGGATAGCTACGGCTGCTATCTTAAAATATGTATGAATTCTTTCTCATTATTACTCCAAATTAACTCATCTCAGCTTTCCACCTCCTCTACATACCGACAGCATATGCATCCTAAAAATCTGCCCTCGTCATCCTCCAAAACATTCCCGATTGCTCAGATATTGCCTTGCATTCGAGTTATGACACAGATTGCTGCGCCGGCTAACACGAGACTATATTGCTCAGCAAACAGGGTGGGGGGAACAAGAAAACATCGAATGCAGAGCAACCAGCCTTGAAAAAAATTGCGTAACGAATGGGAACAGCAAACTTGAGGGGAAAATAAAATTTACAGAAAAAAAAATTCAACTTCAAGGCTGCCAAAACTGAGCCATTGATTACAGCGCATTTGATCCATTTGCATGCAGAGAGCTTTGCTTTGGAGCCGAGATGGAAACAGAGTCTTAATATAGCTGGAGAGAAAATATCCTTCTTGCACTCTCCTAACTGCACTTTGATAGGAAGCAGCCACAGAGCAGATGGTGCCTATATATAATCACTAGACCTATTATCCCAGCCTCTTTTAGTAATTTGAAGGATGTGATAACCACAAGGAGAGCGGCAAATATTCCCCCTCCCTCCCTCCCTTCCCCCTGCTAAGAAAAATATCAAAAAAAAAAAGAGGAGGAAGCTATAATTATGGTAACGATTAAAAGAATTTCCAAATGAAGTAAATAACTATTTTGTGCACTGCTCCTTTAAACCAGAAGTCAAAAGTTAATTAAATAGAAGCATGTTATTGAGTCAGGAGAACGCAGCAAGTCCCCGTGCAACGCCGCAGACGAGGGGGAGACTGGAGCCGCTTTAGATGAACCCAAACCCCAGCACTCCCTTCCCTCCCCGCTGCCCTCCTGCCATTTCTCTGCAGCTGCTCTTTGATGGTAGGGAGAAGGAGAGCTCATCTGTCTCCATTTCTTTAGTTGCCAGAGCCTAGAGTTGCAGGGTTTCAAAGGATGAGCGGGCGAGAGGCGATTCTCTCCAGGGGCTTCTCGCCCCATGAAGATGCTCAGGAAAACATCACAAAACTGATTTTTATGGTGTTGCAAGGGAAGGCTGAGGAAAGGTGGAGCTGGGAGGCTGTCGTGGAGGAGCAAAAAGGGCTTTGGGGGGGTTCGCACGCCTCTGCCAGCATGGACCCTTCCTCCCCTTCTGCGGCTGCCTGTTGGGCACCCCAAAAGTGCCTGCTGGCAACAAGGAGCCCAGGGGTGGGCTGGTGAGAGCGATGCCTAGCTGGAGGCAGCTGGAGGCATTAGTCATCAGGCACTTTAGGGACATAAATTAATAGTGGAGGCACTGAGGAGCACCCCCCGGTACCGGGCTCCCAGTCGGTGCCCCCCAGCCACACGCCGACAGTGGCTCCGGTGGTGATGCAAACTGCAGACGGTTTCTGCGCCGCTTCCAGGTCAGAAGCGTGATTCATTGGCTACAGTCATCCCAAGGACCGTAGGATAACGCACAAAACCATCGCTTCTGCTTCTTAACACCCCTCCCCAAGACACCCAGGTTGCTGTAAGGAAAGCGGAGGCAGCGGAGTCACAAACTTCAAGGTCCCTCCACCCCGACTTGCAGGTCAAGAATGGTGTCCTACCCCCCCCCCGGCCAATGGACAAGCAA
>VZTV01008338.1:62229-92885 GCA_013400875.1 Anhinga rufa
AACCTCTTCCGCCCCGGAGGCTGCACGGCTGTGCATTCCCTATGATCGTTGCTAACTGAACAGCAGTCCCAGCCGAACGGGAACAGGAGAGCCACCGTCTCAGATGTTGGCCCGGGAACAATGTCCAAAGCCAAGTGTTCGGCAATGGTCGATGGGTTACGCCGTGTCATCATGTAAATCCACCACACTCCCCCCTTTTTTTTTTTCTTTCCAGTGCAGAACATGGTCTTTGGGAAGACAACAGTTAGGCTGATTAGCTTCGAAGAAAGTCTATGACCCCCATGGAGACGCATTGCAGTTGGGACCTCAGCACCATGATGCCCTTTGTCGGCCACCTCCCTTTTTGGCCAAAGACACAGAGAGAAGGGAGACCCTCCGGGAGCAAAGAGGTGAAGGGAATGTGCCAAAACAAGCTCAAAGGAGGAACAGGAAGCGCTGGGGCAGCTAAACTGAAGTCTCAAGGGTAGAACAGGTTCTGACCATTGCTCAAGTACAAGAGTCCATCAAGACACTTCAATACACGGGGTTGGGAAACACTGAACACAGCAACAGGGCCGCTGAAAGGTGATGGACTGGAAGGTAAGGCCAGACCAATTTCCTGCCCAAAGTGTCCTCATCCATTTTCACCTTGAGCCCTTGTGAGCAAGTGCACAGCAGAGATCATAGAATCGTAGAAACACTTGGGTTGGAAAAGACCTTTACAATTATCGAGTCCAACTGTAAACCTAACACTGCCAAGCCCACCACTAAACTGTGTCCCTAAGCACTACATCTACACGTGTTTAAATACCTCCAGGGATGGTGACTACCACTCCCCTGGGCAGCCTGTTCCAGTACTTGACAACCCTTTCGGTGAAGAAACTTTTCCTAATATCCAATCTAAACCTCCCCTGGACAACTTGCGGCCATTTCCCCTTGTCCTATCACTTGTTACTTGGACTGTAAGATAGGGCTGCCCTGATTTCTTCCACTTAGACAAACCCATTTTCCCAGCCAGTATCTTGCTGCTGCATGCCCAGATCCCACTAGCCCAGGGGAACAGTCTCCCTCCCTGCACCCGACCAGCCAACGACCGCTTGGGAGCTGCCGTGGTCCCAGGGTGGGATGGCTCACCTGGCTGCCCTGCTTGGAGACCAGGTCTGGGCAGCAGGGGAGCTGGGCTGATGGTGGGATGAGCACACGTAGCTGGCCCACCAACTAAAAACATCCTGGCCAGCAGACCAGTTCACAGAGAATGGGCACAGCTGGCTCTGTTTTGATTTTGGACACCTGCCTGCTAACCAGAGGGTGAGGGACACGGCAAATGGAGCAGCCTCAGCAGCAGGAAGGGACGTTGGCTATAAAACACAGCTCTGCAGTGACCACTCAAGAGCAGTGGCAGATCTTCCCCAGCATTGCTGACACCCCAAAAGGCCATCGCTCTTGTCCACCATGACCGCTACCATCTCCAAAGTTTGATGGCTTCCAGGCTGAGGCCAGGTGACCGTTCATCTCCTTGCTTGCTGAGCGGTGGTTTGCAGAGCTGTGGGCTGTATCTCCCAGGGACCAAGTGCTTTGACTATATATAGGGGCCAGGAAATCTGTATCTGCTGTTCAGAGCTGGAGTAGAAGATTACGGTTGGACTCAATGATCTTAAAGGTCTTTTCCAACCTAAATGATTCTATGATTCTATGTTGTCCTTGCTTCCAGTCCCGTTTGCTGTTGCATTTGTGCATATTCTGCATGGATTTGAGAAAACAACTCTGCTCACACGTTATCTTTTTGTACAATGGCTCTGCTTTTAACCTCCAGAACTAGCAAGATCTTGTAGCGATGGGACCCTGGCAAAGTGGGTGACTCCTAGCAATGTCCTCCGATGGTTACGTGCAACACTAGAGGGCATGAGCAAGACAACAAACGCCCCAATCTACCACCACTGAAAAGCTCAGGTGTAATAAAGGTCAACAAGCTTTTCTCAGTCCATAAGTAAAAGAGAAAGAAAGCAAAGATTAGAGATGTCCCCACCTGGCAGGATGAGTGCCAAGGTGCCAAGTCTCAATACACAGCACGGCCAACTGAGGAACAAGTTTCTGAAGGTAATTCCCGAGTACAAAGCTAACCCCCCTGGCAAGAACAGTACATTTGTTTGCTTCACTGTTGTAACCTTATTAAGACTTTAGCACTCTTTCCTTTTGAGCAAGCAAAACAGCATGTTTTGCTAACTTTGCACAGGAGGAAACGTGTCGCCCTGCGTTAGTCAAACATGCTGAGGATACACAATGCCCTTCAGGTGTTGTTGTAAATCTACACGGAGGAGATCGTTGTACTTGCAAGCTGCCTACCAACCCAACAAAAATCAGGGTGGTCCTGTGGGTTAAAACATGGAGTTATCCTGTTACCAAGCTCAGTTTGGATACTGGGTACGACGACAGGGTTGTCTCCGGTGGTAGGCAGTGAGCTGTTGCACAGCAGCATAGGGGAGGAAGAGTCAGGAAACCCACACTCTGTTCATGACAAGTGCTTTCTTGGTGTTGTTTCTTCCACCTAAATTCCCTCATGACCCGGGGAAGAGCTCTACCATCTTGTTCATCTACTCTCTCACTGGGGAGTCCATAACTGGGGCAAATGCAGGCAAAACCCAGCAAGCCATGTCATGCACACACTTGCTGACATACCGTTTGGTAGCTGCAGATCTGCCTGTAGGGCAGTAGTTGGGATTGAGTCTCTTCTGAGAAAGAGCAACACGACAGAAAGCCCCTCCCAGGATGGCAGAGTCTCCACAAGCCGGCACTGGGCTTGCCCAGAGCCAGCAGCCCCTGGTGGGATCTTCACATAAGAGTCCATGGGATGGTCCTTCCTTCTGCAGGGTGCCCTGCTGCCACCAGTATCTCTACATTTCTTGTGGCACGGGGAGTTTGATCACAAGTACTGGTGGCTGAGCACGACCCTGAAACATACACATTCCTCAAGAGCTGGCAGGTGCAGGGGGAGAGCCATGAATCTGGACTGGTGTGCATGCAAGGAAGTACACTGATTTATTCCTTCTCTTCAGCTCTAGGACAAGATAAGAGATTTTTCTTTTTCAGGACAAGGAGGTTATATAGGTGAGTATTTCACCTGCACTGCACTGCTCACTCTCTTCTCTCTCCTCGTGGACAAACATCAGTTTTCTGGCAGAGACTCTCATGGGAAGGGTGTAGCAGGCCTGAGCACCCGGCATCTTTCCCATTTGTGCAGAAGCGGAAGGGTGGCTGCAGACTGGCAAACAGCTTTGCTGGTCCAAGGACCTCTCTGTTCACTCACAGGGGAATCCAGGCAGCACAGTGACACTGAAATACCAAAGAGTTTGCAACATCTCTCCTGTATGAACATACAAGGTCTCTGACTGTATTTATCCATCACTGATGCGTGATGCACACCATCACCTTGTCCCCTGGTGCCACCCACACCATACCTCCAGGCATCGGTGCCACTCCAAGCGACCCAGGGCACACACACCAGCGACAGCACTGCAGGTCACCACCGGCCACGCGCTGAGATACCACCATTACCAGTCCAGGGACCTCCTCCTCTTTTTGGAAGGACAGACAAGAGATAGACTCCTAGACACACAAGGCTCCAGGAAGACCAAGTGCTGCCTGCCTTCTTCGGGGCCATCCCCCACCAGGAGACCTGATGTGCCATCGCTTTATGGCAGCACTGCAGCCCACAACAGAGGCTGGGCAGAGCTCCTGTCCCCCAGGCAGGGTGACAACTGGAGACACTCACCCTGGCTGAAGTGCTGCCTGTGCGTGGCACTGAGCGGCCTCTTCTTCTGGGCAGGTACTGGCCTAAGGAGGTCCTTGCTCCTCTGCCAGAAAGAGACTGCAACATCTGGCTCTTAATTCAAATGTTTGGGGCAAGTTAGTTGCTCCCGCAGTAAAACCAAGACCTTCTGCCCTGGGCAGAGACTTGCCCCTGGGAACCTGCTCTCCACGAGGAGTTTAAGTGTCCTGGCACTACACCAGAGGTAAGAGCACAGGAAAATCTAACCATACATTGATCAAAAAAGTAATACCGTTATCCTCAGGTTACAGCAGAGGACCGAGACACTCTTCCAGCAGATGCATGTCAGAGCCAGGAACCAAATCCTTACCTCTTTAGCTGTGGTTCAACAGGCTCGCTATTGCCAGCTGGAGTTTCTATCGCTCCCGCCAAATCTCGTGCTTTTCTTTCTCTTTCCTTGCTTGCAGACCTTATGGTCCAAATCAGACCAGCGTACCTGCACCCCACCTTCTCACTGCTGGACAAGCGTATTTAACAGCAGACTCTCCTCCTCCTCTGAACATATTTCCTTCTGAGCAGGCAGAAAACACAGGGTTAAGCTACGCTGTACTTCCATTTGACAATGGAAACCCATATGCCATCAGATCATGCTCAGGTGGAACAAGTTACACAGGCAGGAGATGGACCCCACACACAAGAAGCTCTTGGTCTGGAGCTTTGAAAAGCCAGCCACTTTTTTCTGTCATTTCAGAGTTTCCAAGCCCCATCTCCACTGCAAAGGCGTTGTGCAACCCGGGCATTTTGCAACTGATGCCTGACTTGGCTGCGGAGCCGGGGCTCTGAGCTTTACCCTGTCCCACCATGCCTGGAGCAGCTTTGGCCTCCTGCCCATCTGTGCTCCCAAGCCCATGCCAAGGCTACCTTTACTCCTGGCACACTAAAGCTTAGTTTAGAGTTGCAAGTCAAGCTCTGTGGGATGGGCTGAGAAAGCAGAGAAAGGCCATTACGGTGATGCAGTGGATGGGCATCAACTTCCATCGCTTTGGGTGAGTGCATACCCTCAGATTGCTCCAGACCCAAACCCACCACTTACGAGATGCTGGTCCCGCTCATGGATCGCCATTACTGTGGTAAATCCAGAGCAATGCCTTTGGAGTGCTCCAGACTTGCCCTGCAAAGGTTGGAGGACTCCAGTAACATCTCCTCAAACCTTGGCTAACACCAGCCAGCAGTGTTAAGAGAGAGCTGGAGATGAACCTAGCCTGAACCAAGTCTCAAAGCCTGGGTCTAGGTCAAGTCGAAGACAAGGACAGGACAAAGCAAATTATCACATGAGCTTGACCTACCCATATTTAAACCTGGCGCCGTAATAGCATTACACCTAATTATGCCACAAAACCAGGCGAAAATACCTCGGGCAAGATCACCACGTTACTCCTCCGGGAAAGACTTTGCCCCATTTTGGCATCAGGAACAGGCAGTGCCATTGCAGGGACGGGTCAGAGAAGGCTGTGCCCCGCAGGGCATTGATGGATTAAGCCCCTGCCCAGATAAATACCTCCAAGTAAGAAGGAGGATTTAAAAATAATAACACTAAAACCTAAACAAACAGTAACGGTTTGAGGACTTTGCTTTGGAATAAAAGATTAATGGATGTATTGATTGACTCAAGGGGCTGGGACAAAGGCTGACAGCCGTGTTTATTTTTTAGCATCTGTCTGTGGACTCACTGCGCTTTTGTCCCAGCAAATACTGCATTAAGGAAGCTTATGAACTAACACACGAAGCACGGTCAGGTCAGCCCCAGCTCAGCCCGCAGGTTGTCTGAATATCCTGCCACCAAAATACATCAGCTGGAGTCACAACAGCTTAACATTTAGGGGTAGACTGGGCTGAAGACGTGTTCAGATGCCTCTGCAAAGCTACTCGGTCTTAGAAATACGTGTTGACCCCGGTGTGATGCTTGGAGAAAAGGTTCCCTGAATATGGGCTCTATAAATCTTGCAGCTCAGAGCAAGATGGTGTGAGTGAGCTGCCCTGGTGCCATGAAAAGCAGCTACTGCGGGATGCCGGGAATGACTGGACCGGGCAAGGGCTGCCACGCCAGGACTTACGGCAGGAGATGCTGCAGCAAAGCAAGTGGCAGAGATGGAGGAGGGACGCAGCCTTCCAGCAAAAGACCAGGGTAAAGTGCAGGGCTGTCCAGCCCCCGCTGACAGACCCACAAATGCTCCTGTTCCAGTGCTGTGCACACCTAATTCTGGAGAATTTAGGAAAAACCTCAGTAGTGCAGCACGTCGGGTGCTGCTGAGTAATTCAGCTGCTGCCTGCGTTTTGGCACCTTCCGCTAATACTTGGGGACCCTGTTGGGCAAGAGGTGGGTCGCTACTTCTGCTACGAGATAAGTGTGTGCACAAAAAGGCTCAAAGAAACACAAAGGGGTTTTTGAAAAGCCTTCAAGACCTAAAGCATCTTGCGGAGCTCCAGCCACTGTCAATGATTAACCTGCTGCACCCATTAGACCTCCCTGCTTCCTGCTCTTGACATGAGGAGACAGATCCCTTCTGAAGCCACCTCTTCTCGCTGCCTCCCTGGCATGCAAAGCCTCCGAACCACCAGGTATGCAAAAACTACAACGAAAAACCCCCCAGAAAATAATCCCCGGAGAGGTTTAACTGACCAATTGCAAATACAGTCACGATTCTTCTCACCCTGCCTCCTTGTTAAGCTCTTCCCATGCAGCTTGGTCACCCTGAAACAGCTCTCCTCTGCAGCGCAGGGACCCAGCTCTCAGAGAAGCTGAACGTCACACAATCCTACTGCAGCAGGAGCCAGGGCTTCAAAGATGGGGGACGGGATGGGCATGATGTTGAGAGAGAAGCTGAGACCCTTCTGCTAAATCCCCATGTGGCAGAGCAGGCAGCGCTGCCTGCAAGGATGGACACTGGAGAGGCAGGGACCAGGGTGCTACAGCAATAAACCCAGAGCTGCGTCTCTGATCATCATTGATTTGAAATACCACCTAAAAAAAGCACCAATTACAGGAGAGGGAAAACCCCAGAAGCCTTAAGTGACCATTTTAAAGCTTTCAGCTATTTAATTGTGGGTTTCCGCACGCTGACAGAGAAGCCAGTGCCCTCGCCGCAAGAAGCCTTTCCTCCATGAAGCGCTCTCTGCATCCCTTGTATTTAGGGGGATGCCAAGCATCTTGGAGAGAGACCTCCTGAACGCCCCAAAGCGAAGGAGGCCGTCCAGCCTCGCAGGTGAGATGGTGGCAGTCACCCGAGGTGACAGCAAGGCAGGCGTGACAGCCCTCCACAGAGGGAGCGGGTGGGCAGCAGAGCTCTTGAACCCTGCTGAGATGCTTTGCACCTCCTCTCCCACGGATGGCTCGCAGGCATCGACGGCTGCTTTACAAAACAGTTATAGCTGCACTACATCTTCACGCAAAACCAGCCATATATCTCCAGCCACGGTGCTCTGAAGCATCTCCGAGTGTCCAAGCCTTGGGCTGGGCTCTGCGTAAGTCAGCACTCCCACCAAAGCCCGGCAGGGCCTCCATGGGGGAAGAGCTACCCAGCTCTCCTGGAAAACACTGAGGACTGTGCATCTAAACCCCCCAATCACCACCAGTTTCACACCTCTATGTGCTGCAGATACAAGGGAATGTTTTCAGATATGCCTTGAAGACCACGGATCCCAGCCCTGCCTCCAAAGATGATGTCTGCGCTTCAGGGCCCCAATCCCATTTCCTCCCAGTAAGTCCCGAGGTCACTTTTGGACTTGCCTCAAGTCCCCCAGCTCACTTTTGGACACGAAGCATCAGCTCCCCGCTTGCTTTAGGAACTCTTGAAACATAAACTGCAAATCTACATGGAGCTACTACATGAAATAAAAAGGGCTTCCTTTGATAGCGCACATTTTTTGCTCTTACAGCTTGGCTGTTTTTCCCTCCTCTCCAGCTGCCAGGTCTTTAAAATCTCACAGGACTAGAGGAAAAAAAAAACAACAAACAAAAAAAGGCAGGCAGGAAATAAAAAAGCAGGTAGGGGGAAGAAAAAAAAAAGGAGTTTTCTATGGCCCAGATGAACCTAGCCCCTCTGCCAACCACGGCAAAGCAATATTTTCTAGCAGGATGGGGGGGACCATGCTATGAAGAGCGGCCGTGGGTGGCCATTCCCAGAGCTTCCCGTGGGTACTTACTGGTGCTTGTGCTAGTGCCGATGGTGTTGATGGTTGTGGGGACGGAGGAGGAGGAGTAGAGGGGCAGATGGCCGTTCTCGCATGCCAGGTTTTTGTCCTGCCAGCTGGAAGCGCTGACGTTTATGCCCGAGTCTCGAGAGTTTTGCCATCCGTTGAGTTTGTCGTCGGAGTTTTGTCTTTGGTGATAGTAGTGCGTCTGCCCGTAGTCCACCGAATCCGACCGACCTCTGCTCTGGCTGCCGAAGCCACCCGATGTGCGGTCCTCCAGGTGGTTGAGCCACATGGCCAGGGCGCTCCTGTCCTCTAAGGAGGTGGCAGGGTGTATCAAGGCGTAGGACAGCAGCTGCCTGCTCTCCTCGATGTGTTGGTTGTGTTCGATCGAGTGGGCCAGGATTTTAGGCAAGAGTTTCATGTATTCGACTTTTGCCTCAATGTTTCCGGGCTTCAGTAAAGGCAGGTGGGTTAACAATAGGGAAATCACTTTATCCTTGGATTCCTGTTGCCATTGGTTAATGATTCCTGTTGAAGGAATACAAAAAAAAAAGAAGAGAATTGAGAAATCGGCAAACAGAGCTAATAAAGAAATGAATAGACACTGGCAGGGTAAATACGACGTGCCAAAGGGATGCCTGCACGTATGATGCTGCTGCATGAGCATCTCCCAGGCCAGGGGGGTCACCGCTCTCCAAAAACCAAGGTCATGGGCAAGGTGTGCCAAATTGGACACCAAGAGTTACCAGACACTCCTGAAAATGACTCAAAAAACCAAACTACACCCACCTCTACAGCCATGTAGCTCTCCTGCTTTTGTCCTAATGTTAATCAAAGTAATGATCTGGCCCAGATTTTCCATATCGTTGCAGATGACACAAAATACTACACAAAACCTCTGCATGGATAAACTTAACCTTATAAAAGCACTGGTTGGAAAATGGAAAAGGTCAAGATTCAAATGAGCTAACACAGGCAAGAGCCACAGAGGGCGAAGGGAAGAAGCATCCCGGCAGGAGGGCAATAACCAAACCAGGGTGTGGGTCCGTCCGCCAGCCTGGCGCGATAAGCTGCCCAAAGGTATTGAGGGAAGGGCTCAGCTGAAGCAGCCGCAGAGCTATTGTTCCTCTGTTAGCTCATGGCAGATAGGAGAGGTTTTAAGAGACCAGAATAAAAGCAAACACAGGGTTTAGCTTTAAAAATATGCAAAAGGAAAAGTCAGGGAATTACAAACCGGTCACTTAACTCGAACTCCTGGAAAACTGATGGAACAAATAATGGAACAACCTATTTGTAAGCACTTAGAAGATAACAAGATGATAAGTGACTGCCGACACCGATTTGTCAAGAACAATTTAATTTCCTTCTGCGACAGAGTAACTGGCCTGTGAATAGCTGGAGAAGCAGTCAGCGCCGTATATCTTGATATTCATTAGGTGCTGCCGCACACGGCTTCCTCAGCAGCACACCAGAGAAACACGCTCAGGCGAAACTACTCTAATGTGGGCATGCAACTCATCAGAAAACCATATGGAGGGAGTTGTTACTGGTGATTCACCGTCAGACCGGGAGGTTGTGCTGAGCAAGGAGACTTGTTCCAGCCCTGACACTACCCAGTATGCCATTGGTGATATGGGTGACGTGATAACTATTCAACGTGCTAGGAGAAATGAAAACACTCCAGAAAACTGGATTAGAAGTCAAACAATGTTGAGACCTGGATAAAAGTCAGGAAAAAAACCCAGCTGCATTAAGTAGGTGCAAACATCTGCATGCAGGTGGGAACAAATCGCTGTGCGGTACCAGGCGGGGAAGAGCCTGGGGTCGGGGAGCATCACAGGCTGAACATCAGCCAAAACGCCATGTTGCACAGAAAAACTGCACCAGCCAGCCTGTCATCTGTCTGAGAGGTGAAGACCGGTGTGGACAAGCTGCTTTCCACATCTCCTGGGGATTGTTGTAATAGGTTTGAATTGCAGCAAAGAAGAATGAGGTCAGACATGGAGAAACTACCTCCTACAGGTAGGGATAATGATGCGCAGGCAGAGATTGGAAAACTCCATCACCGGAGGTTTTGCTGAACAGCTTGTACAAACACCAACCAAGGATAGCTCAGGAACTACCCAGCACACGCGACTGATGCTTCCCAGCCCCAGGTCGGTCTCTCCTCCACCATTTACCAAACCCCTCTAAGAAGCCTTCAAACTTTCAGTCCCTGTAGCAGGCTGTGCCTAAGGTACCACAACTGAACCATCTGGTGAAAAAGGGCTTCCTTCTGTTTGCTTTAAACCCGCTGCCCAAAACTTCACCAAATGAAATGCCCCGAGTTCTGTTATTAAGAAAACCCCCAAACTTTACGGTCTCCTTCCCTGTCTGCTGTCTCCTATCCATACTGGTAGAGGAAGCTGCTCTAAATCATTGATTATCCCTATATCCTTCATGCGTTTTTGAGCTAGGGTGACCAAACCCACACCAGTGAGATGAAGATCTGGTTGTCCATCTGTAGGACCACCCATCAGGTTTGCTCTTGGGAAGACCCACGCTGCCGTCCAGCAGCTAATCCAACCTTTCCACCACCCCAGGATCCAGAAGAGGGCTATTACAGTGGGGCCTCTTCCCAATTAAGGCCAAACCTTGCACGTCAGTTCCCTGACACAACCGCGGTGGTGAGCAGCACTCACCCCTCCAGCTTCGCCTTCCCAGTTTCAAGGCGTGCAACGGTTTTAATAGGAAGCCACTAGATGGCTTGCTGGAAACGCCGACTGCCCTCACTGGAACTTTCTGCGGCGGTATTTACTTCTCCACAGACCCAGCCCTCCTCCAGAGCTGCTTCCATCCCGGCCGACGGTGTGCCTGAGCCATCTCGTGCCGCTGTGCCGAGAGGTGCAAGGGACACGGCATGGCACAGCTTTGGCGGAGAAGGAACCGCTCTTTTGCAGCAGAAGCAAATTTTGGTACTTGGGGTGCGCTCCTGTGCCCGCGGAGATGCTGCGAGGTTGTTTTGGTGCTAAAAAATGGGATTTGGAAAAGCAACGCTCAACCAAAGTGAAGTTTTAAAAAATACACGAGCATTGCAGGACTCACGGTCCACTAGAGCATCTCCGTATTTTCCATATGCAGATGTAACTGCTACAAGCAAAGCTTCCTGTCACGCTTATCCAATTTCTCTGTCTCCTCTTTCTCCCCACCTCTCGGCCAGCTGCCCGGAGGGTTGAAAACCCATCTTATTTTCTTCCCTCCTCCTGCAGCGGGATGTCACCTATTCCCTTATCACCCCCACATTTTATCACTGCTGTTGGGGTGATTCGGCAGCGCTTTCAGGCTGGCGCAGCCAAAGGCCAGCCCAGCACTGTCTGCGGGAAGAGGCTGCGGGATTTTGCAGCAGCTCAGATAAACTGAGAAATCAAAAGATCATTAAAAAAAGGCATACAATGCACTGCTGAAAGAAGTCGGTGCCACTTGTACATAGGAACCAGGTAGCAAAATACATGTAGAAAAAGCAGAGCCCGGTGCAAACTGGGTGCAAGGGAGGAGGATGAGGATGGGAGAGGTGGATGGCCGTGGCTGGACTCCTGTTCCTTGGATGGCAGGGGGGGCTAAGCATGAAGGTCACCACTGGAGAAACACAGGATGGTGCCAGAATCGCTTCTTGGGAAACCAGCCTCGGACCTTGAAGAGATTTGGGCATTTGAAATCACAACCCCAAAAGACGGAGAGTTGATCTGAAAGCCCGCGGCTGGTGAGTGGCCGGGCACCCTTCCCTGCCCCAGCCTGGGCAGGAGCCGCTTTCCTTCTCAGCCAGCAGCAGGATGTGCACAATTAAACAAAAATGGAAAATAATTAGATCCAAAAGAGGTTTGGCTCTCTCTGAGATGGGGAGGAAGGTCAGGCTTAATCCTATCTGCCAGAAAACAGAGGGATCTAGAAAGGGTGGCGTGGGAGGAGGAAAGCTGGAGCTGCCTCTGGGCAGGGGGAGAGGGGCCAGCGACCCCTCCAAAGCCCCCCTCCACCCTCTCCCTGAACACAGGAGACCCCGCTTCAGCTCCCCACCTGCTGCCACGCACTCCCCGACATCTGGGATGTCTCACCCTGCATTGCCAGAACAAGCCCCCGTGGGTCAGGTGCGGTTAGGATGGGTCCCCGCTTTGGGTTCCCACACCCCAGGGTCCCGGCACGCTACCTGCAGTGATGTACGGGGTCGCAGGCACTAATCCCATTAGAGCTTCATTAGTCCCCCTGGGTGCTGCTTCAGAGACGCCTGATGCTTTCTGTCACAAGGCTTTCGCTGCTCTAAGGGATGGCAAGACTACTGATATTTGCAGCAGGCAAATCTGAGCATAGAGAAAGCCCCAAAGTTAGAAACTCCACTTTGCTGCTTTGAAACTCCCCAGAATCCCCGTCCCGCCTGTTGCTTTCATTGCACTGACCTCTCCTTTTGGAGCTGAGCTAAAATAATAACTGACAACAAGCACCCTAAGGAGCCAGCTCCCATGCCAGCCCTGTGACCCCTGTACTGGGAAGGGATGGGAGCTGCTGGCTGGACATCCCAATTTTCATTACGGGACTCTTTCTTGGGTGAGAAGCTGAATGAAGGTGGGATGTGAAACTACCTTCTAATTTAAGATCACCTACCTGATATAATTTTGCTGCCATACAGCACAGCTGATGCATGTGCAGGGTGCCTGCAATTAAATATAGCACCAAATATAGCTGGGTCCTGCTTCCAAGGCTGAAACCTGTGCTGTGCTATGAATAGGTCCAACGCTATCCCTGAAACAGGGGCTTTCTGGCTTGAGAAAGAGGTGATGCTTGTCAATTTAATACGTGCTCATCAGATTTCTGTCAGAAATCTGCTTAATCACTTCTGGATCCTTGCAAACTGTTAATTGCCTTCATGTCTGGTGGCGACGGATCCACCTCTAGTGCCGCACTGCGTGAAGGACCTTCTTGCCTTTATTTTGAACCTGCCTCCTGATAGATGGCTGGGTTATTTCAGCCGCCAGCAAGGTACATGGAGCTCCTGAAGCTGTTAATGATGTATTGGGAACAGTTGCAGTTTTCCGAAGGTAAAGCCAGCCTGGATGGACAAAAGCAGGGATGCACACAGTCCCCGTGGACGCTTGCAAAACCCAACGCAGGCGGCACACTGGTGCCTGCATTTAGAAACAACGAAGTACTTAACTGCCTGGTTTTTTCTTCTATTTTTGATTTTTGCCAACAGACCTCTGACCCCCACCTCGAAAACACCAACCCTCTCTGGAGGAATGGCCGAGAGGAGCTGTCAGCACAGGCACACGAATGTGTGTGTCTCACCAGGTGAGACGCCTCCAAGGAACAACGGCAACGCGGGATACCTCTCAAGTGCTTAAAAAGACCTCAAAAAACAACCAGCTCCAGCCAAGGTAAACCTTTTCATTTTGAAAGCAGAAACTGGGTTACCCTCCCGTTGGCATATACGACTTACCACATTTCACAAGTGAAGTAGACAAATATGTTGACTGGGGTCTTGACGAAGTGGACGAGATGAAAGATGTGTAATTTATGAGCTAGACAACAGCTTATCAAGAGTAACAAGGGCAACAATTAAAGACTGGAAGTGTTTTTAAAACTGCCCAAGCATTTTCTGAGTGACAAAGAGTACATTCAAAGAGCAGGCTTGGTACCTTTGCTCCACAATAGTAAGTCAGTGCATTTAAGGGCTCCAGTTGTCAATTAATTGCTCTGAAATTACTGTTTTATTATGCCCTTGTTTTCAGTTTAACAACATTTTCCATAAAAAGTTCTCAAAAGCCCATTCAGATAATTTGCCCAAGCAAGTCAGAGTTAGATGTGCACATCTGAAGGGCACCCACCTAACAGATCACCTTCACAGCAGGGCTGAATGGACCGACACTCTCAGATGTACTCGGGGAGAAAACCCAGAAGTTTGTACCAAAAAATTAGGCTGGGATCCCTGATCTTGCAAAGTGATATGCGGCAGCATTAGTGATAGGGGGGAGGAACTGGGTGCTCCTGGACCAGGCCCTCCTAGGGATGGACGACACTGAGGTTTTCACGTCTTGGACGGCCAACAGCAAAACAGAAATCCAATCTGTGATTAGGCAGCTTTGCAACTGCTTCAAGCGAGCCTGAAATCGGTGGCCCCGATGCAAGCAATGGCTGTTTCTGGGTTTGCAGGAAAGTTTTGCAGGAGGCCTTCCTCAGTAGCTCCCAGACGAGGTTCCTGTTGTTCACCGTTTCCTGGATTACCGATGTGGCACCGGCTCTGGGCAATGGGCAGAGCTACAGGGAGGCACCCACTTTTTCAGCAGAGACAGAAAAATCAGTGTCCAGGCTCCTCCTGCTGTGTAAAGACCCAGCAGCACATCGCTACCCGCCAGCTCCTCCATATGTGCATGCAAGATGCTGCACTTCCATTGAAATGACCAAAATCCACAGCAACCAAGGTCATCACCAGAGTCAGTGCGGTATCTAACACCTATTACAGCTGCATAGGTGTCTTCACCATTTCAGGGGGAAGGGGTCAAGAAACCTGACCCTGCATATCAACACAGCCCAACAACCTCTGTTCAGCCAAAACATCATCTCCTGGTGAAGGGCCACCAAGAGACAAAGCCCAACCCTATGCCTACTGGCTATTTGTTCCAGTGTGTCCCAAACACTTCAGTTTGCCTTCATTTCCAGTTGAGTTTATCTGGCTTCAGGATAAATTCTGGTCTTTAATTTCTTTAATTCAATTAATTGGTCTTTTCTTTAATTCAAAGAGCTCCCTGCATTTTCTCAAGTGAAGGTACTCGGGACTCAGCACTCAAGTCACCTTCCACTTTTGTTTCTGGTAAGCTCAGCAGAAGCTAAATGTCCTGTCTCTAAGAGGTCGTGGCTCTGTGCTCATTAATCCTGAGCCCATGGCAACACATCTGCTGGCTCTGACTTCCAGCACCCAAGCGAATCGGGTCTTATTGGGTCTGGTGAAAAGCATGAGTGGGGTGGAGAGACCATACCCCACTCACACAGAGTGGTTTGCAGCAAAGTTAAAGCAGAAGAGCAAAAAATGGGAGATATTTCAATCCACAGGTCTGAATTTGCACCCAGCACATTGACCAAGGGCAAGCTGCTGCCAGTCCCAGCCTTCCTGCAACCAGATTAACTGGTCAGCGAGATGGTCCAGCTCCCCACCACCAATCACACAAATCTCTCCAACGCTGCTGTGGATGCAAACCTGCCCTGGCTCCGGCCGCAGCAGCTTGACCGAAGGTGAACTGCAGCATGTTTCCAGATGAAGGGATTTCAATTATTATTTGCAGTAATTAGCACCTGCACGCTGACCCATTCACAATAATTTGTTTGGGCAAATTTACTTCATTCTCTTCCTAATTTGCTTCACTCACTTCCGAATTTACTTAATTCTCTTCCTAAATCAGCCTCACTCAAAAGACCAACATTAAAGAAAACAAAGTGAGAACCCTCTTGGAAGCCCATCCAGAGCACATCAATACCCTCCCCGTTAAACCTGGCAGCCTTCTCCCCCCATGAGAGGCCAAATAATAAGAATTTCAGCATGTGCCTTTTCGTTATTGCAAGTGACGCTAATTAAAAGAAAAACTCAACGATAAAGGTTATTGCAGACCTGCCAATTGCACAAGACGGAGATGCAAGCTGACACTGAAATGCCAGTGAATCTGAATCCTGCTCCTCGTCTCACCAAAATCGATGCAAAACCATGGCTAACACAGGCAAGAAGACACCGGTGATGTTTCTAAGCGCATCTACGGCCGGAAAGCTGCAGCGTGGTGTGTAAACCCAGCCAACCTCCCCCTGCTACGTTCAAATGGGCTTGAATTTATGCCTGCGCTAGAGCTGACAGCGTGGAGCGGGAGGACCTAATCCTATACATCTGAAGGCAACGGGAGCCGTGCCAAACAGCATTGTGCCTGCTGGATCCGGCACTCGCGGCTTCCTGGCACCTCCCGCGTCTCCGTGCTGCAGCGGCTGGGAGAGGCCAGCTCTGCAAATAGGGAACTGATTCTTCTCAGGTCCCCAGAACTGCTCGTCCTGGCGGACGACACAGGATTTGACAGAGGAAAAGCCAAGAAAACCTTGCAGCTGGCGTTTTGCTTTCACTCCCTCCCATGCAGGTCTAACAGCCTGACTTGGGGAGAAATCTGGGGAGCAGTGGTGAAGCTCTTTCCCTGTAACAAGCCTTGACTAGGAGCTGGGAACAGCCAGAAGGTCTGCAAACAAGCCCTGGACACCAGGAGGGCTTGGGGCCTGCTATTCGTGGCAGTCAGGGCTCTGCACTTTCCCTCTTGGAGCATCCACCCCAACAGCTATGAACCTCTAGGTCCAAGGTTGCTGCATGGCTCAGCGCTACTCCAGCATCTTCGGTCTATAATGAGGTATAAAAAGGCAATCACTGAATTCCCCTTTCCCTAGCTGGTCAGCTTCTGTGCAGATTTAAGTGCAGATGGCCTCTTCGTTCATCAGCACCCATAAGGAGAGGACACATAGACGGCAATCTGCGCCTTGTATCATGCAAGGCACGTGCATGATCTCCCTTCTCCAATGCCCAGGACCCACCTTGCACCCTGGGTCCACGACGGTGCCAAGAAGCACCAGCGCTCGATGGAAAATTTGCCAGTGATGCGCTGCAACCTATCGGTTCACATGGTGCTGGCTCTCCTCCGTGCTCCAGCAGCTACATCACAGTCTAAGAGGCTAAAAATACATTAAGTGCTTTCCTAATGTTTCTTTTGCACCCGTGCAGTTGCTGCAGAGAAGCGCTGAGCAGGACGGGAGGTGAACAGACCAGTGTGGATGCAGGGAAGAGATGCCATAAAAATGGAGCAATAGGCACAGCACATCCCGCAAAAGAAGGTGGCTGGGCAAGTCCCTGCTGCAGGCGAAACTGGTTCCTTGGAAAAACAAAGGGAAGAAGCCATACAGCCATCAAATGCAAAGTGTTTCTGATTATACTGCAGGATTCACCACTGACAGGAGCACAGAGGCCTTCATGAAGGAGCATCTTCTCCATCTTCAGTGACCAAGATTAAAAAGCTCCATGTAAATTAACTACGCAATACCCCTTTGACTTGTCAAAGATAACAGTGCAAATTTAACTGCCGAAAACAACTCTGGCCAAAAGACACAACCTTCTTGCAATCGTCCCCAGCATCCCCCTGCATGCTACAGCAAGTTCTTCAACACCCATTGCCAAGGCAGCATCAACAGGTTTGCCAGGACAGCTAGGTTGCAAGAAGCATGTTGGCCATCGCTGGCCTTATTTTCTGTGCTTCATAAAAGGTGTGCCCCGGCTGGGCAGTGCTCCAAAACGAATCATAAAACTGTAGAAACATAGAATAATTTGGGTTGGGAGGGACCTTTAGAGGCCATCCAGTCCAACCCCCTGCAGTGAGCAGGGACATCCCCAACTAGAGCAGGCTGCTCAGAGCCCCGTCCAGCCTGGCCTTGGATGTGTCCAGGGATGGGGCATCGACCACCTCTCTGGGCAACCTGGGCCAGGGTCTCACCACCCTCATCATAAAAAATTTCATCCTTAAATCTAGTCTGAATCTACCCTCTTTTAGTTTAAACCCAGTACCCCTTGTCCTGTCACAACAGGCCTTGCTAAAAAGTGTGTCCCCTTCTTTCTTGTCAGCCCCCTTTAAGCACTGGAAGGCCGCAATAAGGTCTCCCCGCAGCCTTCTCTTCTCCGGGCTGAACACCCCCAGCTCTCTCAGCCTGTCTCCATAGCAGAGGTGCTCCAGCCCTCGGATCAGGCTACCCTCAAAGATTGCCTGACGCAGAGGTGAGGTGGATGCGGACGAGCACCAGGGAGCTGGCCGCTGCATCCTGAATGCGCTCTTGAAAACCACTTTCTTGCAACACTTCTTGGGAAGCCAGGCTAAGGAGCGGGCGACCGTATGACATGCAGCGTCTGGGGAAAAATACCAAAGGAAAAAAAAAACCCGTGGGGGATAAGACATGAACCCTACTTGACTCATTGCCCTTTTAAAGGCAGTTCTTGGGCAGCAAGGTCAGCTGTTTATTACTGGCAGCTCCCCCCTCCATCGAGCTCTCCGAAGAAACAGCAGACCCATCAAGTGTCCATTTTGTAGCATCGGTCCCTTCCCTGTGGGGAAGAAATGACTGGAAAGGACATCCCTAGGCTGAGCATCTCAACCTTGGCCTGCACTTCTTGATCTCACAGCAGGGACGGCGTTAGCAAGAGTTGGGAATTTCGGCACTGAAGACAGCCTCGAAGACGACCCTCGAACAGATCTTCACATCCCGTCACCCCAAACAGGCTGATGAAACCACCCCAGCAGATGCAGCAGCAGGGCACGGAGCTCAGCACTCTCCATCTGAGTTGTGAACTCCAAAGGGAGCAAAATGCCCATTATTTTGGTCAGAAGCAGAAGAAGCTGGGAGATCCCTCAACAAAACATCCCTTAATTCATGCTGAGAGCCACAAGGACAGACGAGCCTGGCTCTATGCTGCTGCAGAGTGAGTAGAAAGAAAAAAGATTTTCACATTTTTGACACTATTTTCCCCCTCTAACTCGCGAGCTTGCCAGAGCTCCAGTTATTAGGAGGCTGTTTGTACAAACCCAGAAGCAATATATTTTTAGCACTGGAGAATCGCATGGCACGATCATTAAGCGTGCTTCTGCAGACAGCAACAAGAGCAGGGATTTTTCCTTCTCTAAATTGGCTGCAGCCACTACGGTTTTCAGCCCAAAGCAGACTTTCAGGAAATTCAGAAGGAGCGGGAGTCTTTTTCCATGACATATTTAATACTACCAAGCTGAAGTACACTTGATTTTCATACCGTGCATCTGATGGGGGTTTTTATGGATTTGTTTTCCAGGCTGTATCTGTTGCACAGTTTTGCTATGGAGTGTAATACCATGTATTATCACAACACTCCCTAGCAACATGACTTTTAATTTAGTGCAGAGCTTTGCAACATCGAGCGCATCTCACTGACTCAGAGCAAAGGCGACATGCTGGGAAACCTTAGCAAAAGCCCCATAGGTGCCAAGGGAACCTACGCCGCCTGTACAACGGCATTTGAGCTCCTCAGTGTGACATGGCCGGCACTGTCGTGCAGAATGCCTTGGGAAAGATGAATTTGCTTCACTGATTCCACAAGCCACGGTCCAGCCGGCATGGTCTCGTGGGGTGATGACTAGATTGATGACAGCGGTACCAATGGGTGCAAAACAAGAGTGAAAATCCCACAAGTTCTGTGGGAGCACTCACTTGGACCGACAAACGTGGGAAACGGTTCAGCATCAGAAATAAGAGCTCAGAGACAGATGGGACATCAGCAAGGATCAGGCACCATCTCCTCGCTTCTCACTCAAAGGCCAGCAGGAGGACAGACGCTTGGTAGACAAACCAACCAACCTCCTATGAAGATGTCTTGAAGAGTGAAGCCAGCCTGACACCGGACAAGGACTCGGTGCTGGTTTCTCTTCACTTGCTGGAGCACACAAGCTCCTGGGCATCAGGGGCATCACGCTCCCAAGCCTCGGATGGGGAGGATGGTCTTTTGAAAGTGCAGGAAAATAGTGCCTGGGTCCCACCTGACAACAGAAAGCATGCAAAAGTGCAAAAGCACCATCAACGGTGTGGACACCATCAGGTGAGGTGTTTCTCCACCTCTACCTACTGGTGCAGGAGAGCAGCAGAAGGCAGGAACACCATCCATCCCGGGTGGGTGGGTGGAAGAAAGCTATCACTGCAGAAATGGCACCAAAATGCTGTCCCAGGGGGGAGCTGCTGCTCTCAGGCCGTAACGGGAGGAGCGGAGGGGAATCCATCAGCCCTTGTGCATGCAACGAAGAGACAGAAATATCAAAGCAGCCGTGCCAGGTCTGATGGACAAAGATATCCCGACGAGATCCTGGGTCAAGTGGCTTTTGTTGGCTGCCATGCAAAGTTAGCTGAGCTCAGCTGGCCTGCAGAGGCAGCTTGGCCCACGGCAACGGGAAGGGTCAACAAGGATTAAAAGTATAATTAAACAGGGGGCTGCGGATTGCTTCCAGAAGTCCCATCACTTCTTGGAGCTCATGAGCTCAGCAACGGCAAAACACTGCTGGTTTTGGTGCTTCTGGGACACGGGGGTACAGGTGGGAAATGAGTTCACTGCCTGCTTTCACCTATGCTGGGGTTATATTGCTCATATGCCTCCAGACGCCCTCAAATCCAGATTTGCAGTGGAATTTCCTGGGACACAGGAAGCCAAAGAAATAAAACATGCGATTTCTCTATCTCTTCTTTGAGCCTAATCCATAAAAACGCCCAAATCTTCCTTGCTTTCAGTGAGGAGATTACAGGCACAACCAAAAGCATGGAAGAAATACTCCTCTGACTTCTTAATTTCAATTGCAAAAAGCCTTTTAGCAGAAGCTCAGTTGAAATGCAGGTAAGTTTCTTCAAAGGCTAAGATAAAAATAATAAAAATTATCTGAATGTCATAACTGCGTTGCCTAACATGGATAAAGGATTTAGAAGGGGGAAAAATAATACTAAAAATAAGTTATGAAGGGTATGTAAGGTATTGATATACAGCACATGGTTTGAACTGTTAATCATTGAACAGATTCCAGTATAAAAATAAAGAGACTGAAGCTGCACATAATGGAGGAGTTGCTCTATTTATAAACTTCTCTGTGCAAAGGGCAGGCGAGGGCCGGGACGAGCAGGCAGCGGAGGCAGAGGGCCACTGCTACAGAGCCTATATTTTGAGGGAAGATAAACAGATTTTTTTAAAATTATTTTTTTAAGCGTTGTCAACAAAATCAAACCGAGTTGTCCAAGAGCCTGTGTGCCCCAGCCATGTGAGCAGCATTTACAGCTCCTGCATGTGACAGCTCTCCCAATTTAGCCAGTAACTGACTCCCTCTGACCTGTAATAACACTGCTCCCAAATTAGAGCCCTCAATTTGACTTGGCTTCGGTCCTTCCCTCCCAGCGACATAAAGCATCCTTTCCCCCCCTTCTTCCCCAAACATTCATAATCCTGTCATTTCGCACTGCCAACTCAAACTCACATTTAGCCTTTTCCTATTTTTTGGGGGGGGATTGCGGAGGGCCGGGGGGGTGCAGGCAGTGAGGGCTAGGGAAAAAGCCCGGTGGAAAAACACCAAGAGACAAAAACAACAACAAAATCAGACAAAAATTCCAAGTTGGTGACATTCAGCTGGAAAAGCTCAATGACTCACATGCAAATAAAATCTGCCTAAATTCACTGCTGCATGACGCAGGCCACTGGCTTCAACATAAAAAGGCCAGGATGAAATCATCCACAATTAAATCGGAGCTTGGAAGGCTGCAAAAGCAGCCGCATCAGCGCGGTTCCCTCGGCTTAATAGGAAACACAAAGGAAGGAAGTTCAGCGGAGTGAGAACATCCCCCTTTTCCCCTCCTTTCCACCGACACCTCGCGCCATCCGTCATCCCCAACCGTCGGCGCGGCTCCTCCGGTATCACACGTCGGCGCTCAGCTCCAGCAAGCTGCTCGCTAGCAAGCGGCTGCCAGCTTTTAATGGGCTTTCCTGGAATACTAGCTCAAAAGTAAAATAAAAATAAATGTGGCTACGTAGGAAGGCAAACCCCCACCAGTCAGCGACTTCTTCCAGAGGTTTCTGCCCCGTCCTTTGCAGAATGGCATGATATATCGTACAATTAACATTTACAAACCCTGGACCAAATCCAGTCCCTCCCCAAATCCCCCATATATGCGAGGAGGGAGAGAGAGGGATTTAAATCTTTGTTCTTCAGTTTTTTTCTTGTATTGCAACAGTGCTTTTAAACCTCACGAGTTTTCAAATACTGTCTGAAGCCACACTATAGGAACGCACTCGCGGTGACCGGCAGCGCCGGGCTGAGGCAGGGAATGGGGTGCAAGGGGTTCCCCGTACGCCAGCACATGCACCAGGCTCCATGTTCCTACCCCTCCAACACAACCGTTCGTGGGGTTGTGCCGTGAACCAGGCCACCGGCCTGGTCATCCAGGCTAAAAATAACATCGGGGGGCGGGGGGGATAAAATAAAAAAGGTCATTTTAACCTAGATCGGGCTGCTGATGGGATTCACAGCTCGGCTCTACAAAAGGCTTTTGTGCTCCAGTTGAGAAGGGAAATCAATCCTTTAAGCAAGCGTTGGCTCCTCTGCACCCCAAAATGCTGCTCCAGGGAACAGCTGGCGAGCATCTGTGCGGGATGCAGGAGGACAGTGCCCCAAGCATCCGGAGCAGCCACAATCAGTGGCTCGTTGCACCTAATTTTGGCTAGGATGACACAAGGAGTCCACAGAAATTAGGTGACTGGCTGCATATTTATTGAGAAACCAGGTGTTTGAACCTTTACGGGCTTTCCCCCCTGGTGTGCCTATCCCCAGGATTAACTGCGGTGCTGCCGAAAGGTCCCATCCCGAGCCGAAGGCTCCTCGGCACTCGCTCGGGCTTGCAGTGGCTGCAGAAGCAGGGTGTTAACAGGTCCATAAAAGGTAACTGGGAGACGCGAGCCTCCTGCCAGCGAGCCTACGATTGCTCTGGAGGAATCCGCACCTCCCCGGAAAAAATAATAATAAAAATAATATATAGAGGTCTGCAAGCGGGGAAAGGTTGAAACCGCCTGCAGGACATCCGACAGAGCTCTGGTCACCCACCCTGCGCAGTGACACCGCCCTCCCTTCGCCACCGGACGCTCATTCCTTTCATCCTGCCCGGCCCTCCGCTGGTGCAATTTTAGGTCTGTGAATAGGACCATCTGCCTTTGAGATGCTCGTTTATTTTTGGCTAAGCCCTCCCTTTCACCACTCCCTTCTTAAAGGAAGTCCAAATCAGGCGCTGTTGGAAACGGTGTTTCTTGTCCGGTCCCCTGATCACCGAGCATTAACAAGCTATCTACAGCGTGTTCTGTAACGCCAGCACTCATAAAACCGGGGGGTGTCATTATTTTCAAGGCGTTTTGCAAACAGTTTTTCATTCCTCCCCGCGTTACTACCGCAAAGTAGTAATTATTCACTTCTCTCTGCATATGGTGGGCTTGGTCCAGCGTCCTGGAGCTCGGCCAAGACGTGCTCAGCAAAATTTAACATGGCCAAAGCAAAGATAAAACAAACTGGTTCCTATCTTTGGATGCTAGGGACCGCTACCATTGCTTCCTGTCCCACAGCAGACATGGCAATGTTAAAAATAAAAATAAATGCTGAAACCGCAGTGGCCAATAATGTAATTTCCACATATTAAGAGGAAATGCAATGCCTGGAGAAAAAGAAGAGGAGTTTTAAGGGAAGATTTACTTTTTACACATCTAAGTGCTGCAAATGGAAGTCACCGTCACGATCTGCTGCTCCTCTTAGCAAAATGCTGCGTAAAAATGCTGCGAAACCCCCTTATGCCCGAGCTGCCTCCAGTCCTGCTCCTGCAGAAAGAGAAGACTGGGAGCTGGAGGGAGAAGGTTGTGTGCAATGTCGTGTCCACGGCTGCTGGCACTGGTATTTCGAAACGCCGCATCTTGAACCTGAAGCAGTTGAATGCAACCCTCAACAACGCTTCTCCCTGGGGCAGAAAGGACCCGGGAGGAGAGAACCTCCTTGGTGGCCCCAGGTTGGCCTCTTCAGGTCTGAGCGTGCAACGCGCTCCTGGTTGGGGTGACTGTACAGACCCCCCAGCCGCAGCTGCACCCCTCGGGATGAACATCGGATCCTCCTCCACGTCCCGGCTAAAGGCGTCCAGCATCACTCAGGAGGACCGCACACGGTGCGAGCTAACGGGCTGAATCTGTGCATCTGCCAGCCATGAAATAATTATTTTCCCTTGTTTGTTAAGATTTTCGCAAGCGTCTGGGGCAGATAGGAAGAGAATTCCTGCCCCGCAGTTAACTCTTTCCGGGACAAGTTGGCTTCTTGCGCAAATCCAGGTTGCTCAAAGCTTACGCAGCTCTCCCATGGCTTCTTTTTTAAAAGATGAGAAAGGTTGTGGTTTGGTCTAAGGTTTGGCCACGTTCTCAGCTCTCTTATCAACCTCAGGAGCTACAGGGGCATGGAGTCTATTGCTGGGAATCAGCGTTAGACAACAGAGAACATCCATATGGGGGAGCTTCTCTTGCCGCATGCACCCCACACACTGAAGAGCAACAGCCTGTTATGGTGCCAAGCTCCTCACAGGGAAAACGTACCCAGGACTTTAAAAAAAGCAAATTTCGGTGCAATGCCTGAGGTGTAAAAATCGAGCCCTGGCTTTGGCTGGCCACAGCTCTCTGCCCTGTGGGAGCCTGGGTATGCACCTGGCTGCTCTTTGCTTCAAACTCTCTGCAGCAAATAAAAGAAAACACAATTGAATTGATCTGATCAGATCTCAGATTCTACAAGATTTCCTCCCTGGGTAAAAAATTGAGGTATTTTGCTTTGGCTTTACAGTACAATGAACAGAAAACCATGATAGCTTGGCTGTGAAGCAAGGACGAGCAGATATGCCCCGCACCCTGCGCGCTCGGGGTTCAGAAGCCCCAGGAGGAGTTAGGCAATGCAGATGTCCATCCCTTCCCCTTTCTGCTATTCACATCACCCAGTGCAAAGCACTTGACCAAAGCCAGCGATGAGTCACTGTAAGGAGGAGACTTTCTAATTTCACCCACTTTGATCCTGCCCTGAAGTGCCAACGTCAAAGAGGAGGGAGGGGAGAGCTGGGGGCTGAGTCAGGGAGGATGGGAAAAATCTGTGCATCTCTAACAGAGACATTCAAAGCAAAGTGAAACTCCTCTTTTTTTACAAACCAAAAAAAAAAAAAAAAGTGGACTGGAAGAGCTGACTCTCACCAGTTAACAGCTTGTACCACAGCAGCAGTACCAGCCCTCCGCTGACTCCCTGTATCTTTGCCAGCTGTAACAAGCACTCACAAGGCAGGAACACCAGCTTAAAACACACCTTCCACCGGGGAATTCACTGCGTTTCAGTGCTGCCCGGGGCTGGCATCTAAAGGCAGGCGGCTTGTGTTTCCTTTATAACCAGCTTCACATTTTGCTTCTTGTATACCCACGAAATGCTGCGGGACCTCAAAACAAAGAGCGACATTGTTCCTTCAGAAGAAAACTGCCGTTCGCACAGTATTTCACAAAAACATCCCAGGAGCTGCAATGCATTGCAGGGCGCAGCTATACGATCTGGTGGCACCACAGTCACAGCTATTTCACCGGGAGGGTTTCCATGATGCTTTTTCCACCGTGAACACAACATGACACGGGTCAACATGGACATTTAACTTAAAGAACAAAGAAGAACGCCGGTCCTCGCAATTAAACATTCCTGCTGCTCGGCTGGTTGGTTTGGCCATGGACGGTGCTGAAGGCACTGGTTCCTCTCCCATAACTGCTGCTGCCCATGAAAGTCCCCAAAATTATGTTGAGGAGCCCAAAAAACTCATGTTTTGCCACTGTGTATATACTAATGGGCGTTGGGGACATTTGGCAGCAGCTGATATAGCTCCAACAGCTACTTGTGGTCCAAGTGTTGGTGTTATCAACACTGACCACCAGCATTAGGGCAGAGAGCAGAGGAGGAGAGAAAGCAAAGATCATCCTTGAACACCTAGGGAAATATAACAAGGCATCGGCAGGACGTTTTCTGTTCGATGGTAAAATCTCCATTTAACACCATGTTTCTGAGCCTTAAGACTGATGTAGAAAACCAACTGCTCTCCCGGCTCCGAGCAATGATGACTTCAACACTTCTTAGTGCCCGAAACCTGAAAAGCTTTTACCAGTTAATGCAACTTTTCAGTCAAACCAAAATCCTTCCTCCTCCTCCCCCTGCCTGGCTAAAATGTCCATTTTCAATTACCAAAAAAACCACAAGAAGTATTTGAGATTTCATTTTCTTGACCAAATTCCATAATATTTGAGAAGAAATTTCCAACAAAATGGAAACTGGGTATTTTTGTGGAGGGAGAGGGAGAAGCAGGTATTCCTGCAGAGGAAAATCCCCTTCCATGCATCTTGTTGTTTCCCCCTGAAGAGCAGCAACACGTTGCAATAACCCACACGGAAGGACTCAACCTACGCTATTCAGAATTGATGAACACGAGAAGCGACAGGATTTCTGGAAGCCGCTGACCCCGCTCTTACCCTCCAGGCTATTGATTACAGCCAATCATCAACCGCACTCCTCAAGCAGCTCTGAGCCGATCTACAGCGACACCATGGTAAATGCACAGAAATCTAGTAAATGAGGAGAGCTACGCAATGCTCCCTGGGATTTTGCAGTGGGTAAATCCTGCCTCACCACTCCTGGCAGACACTGTAAGTTGTTTCTGCGATGCCTCAAGCTCTAATCGCATCCCTGCAAACAGTGTGCAGAAACGGGCAGAGAGAAGAGCGTACTGCTGGGTCCTCAGAAATGGTGCTAGAAGCTTTTCTTGGCTAGAAGCAAAGTTGGAAAAACACAGCAAGACAATAAGCAACCAAAAATACTGATGCAATTGGTGGGAATAGTAGCTTATATGCTTCAGGGGTGGTCAAACACTGGAACAGAGAGAGTTAGTTGATGCCCCAAGTCTGCCAGTGTTCAAGAGGCATTTGGACAATGCCCTTAATAATTTGTTTTAACTTTTGGTCAGCCTTGAATTGGTCAGGCAGTTGGACTAGGTGATGGTTGTAGGTCCCTTCCAACTGAAATATTCCCTTCCATTCCCTCCTCATGCAATCCCATGCAGCTGGACTCTGTTGCAATCAAGTCTACCCTGCAGAAGGACGTGGTTGCCGAATACCTCCAGCAATTCAGACTCTGGCTGGAGAGGTGCAAACTGCACCCACCCAGCATGGAAGAACCAGAGAAAGGCTTTATTGCATCGCGTTATGGCGATAGCATCGCCCTGCTCAGTGCTATGTCTGCAACCTCCATCTCAGGGGGAGATCTGGTCTACATCCCGGTTCCCCATCGGAAGAGCAAAGCTCCAGCGCTTCCCAGCTCAAAGGGATTCCTACAACTGCTCAGGTCCTCCAGGCCTCCAACTCTCCTGGTGTGGTGTGAAGGGAAACTTCAGGGTGGGGTTGAGTTATCATCCGGTGTCTCCTCCTGTATTAGGAGATGGTATGTCTTAGTTAACGTAAACCCAGTAGGGTATTTCATGTAGAGGGCTGCTTTTGCAGTCAGTAGCCTTTCACTAAAGCCTCCTGACAAACACGCTTCCACCAGCTACCCCAGGTTTGCTCCTTGAGGAGAAATGCCTTAAGTAGAGGGGAATTGGAGGCTGCAGCTCTCCTGCATGCTGGCAATCCCATAAAGAAAAGCACTCACATGAGTAATGCTTGCAAAGCCTCCGCTCCTCTTCTGGGCTACTTTACAAACAACAACACAGCAAGACACTTATTAAAGGCAGAAAATTGGACACGGGGAACAAATTCCCTGACCTGCCACTTTCCACAGTCCCTTTGCTGCTGTGGAATATGCACATACGGCCACGGGACAACAAATTGCAATTCTCAATGTGAAGCAGTGTGACAAGAAAAGCTGCAAAATAAATAGAGAGAAGTTTTGTATGGAAACACAGCAGGAGGGAATGTTATTCCTAGAGATGCTCCTCCATCAGATGTTGACAATCAGTTCAGAGCATGAAACCGCAACAGCTTCAGCAGGACCAGCTCGCAGCAGCACAGGGAGGAGGTGGGGAAGGCGGTGGGAAGCCCTGGTTTCCCAGTCCCACCAAATACCGCTGGGGGAAAACTGGAAAACAGTTTTTGGGGCGAGATGATAGATGCAATAAATTCCTGGCTAGATAAAGCAACCAACACGAGGCCATGCTCAGGTTTCAGACCTTATAATGGCCACCACTGTTTGCAGAAGAAAGTTATTTCAGGGTGAAACCTGATCGACTCTCGGGGCAGCCAGCACAAAGGCCGGGAGAGGTGCCTCGCTGCTCTCCCTGGGATGCAGCTGCCAGGGACCTGCCTGAACCGCAGCGCCGGCACTACCTGCTGCCCCTCTCCCACACCCTCCGTGTCGCACCGTGCCTGCCCAAGTCGCTGACACCAGCCCAGACAGGATCAGGCTGCTGAACGCAAGATAAAATAAAATAAGCATAAGAATGACTTCCTAACATCCCTTCCCCTCCGCCACGCTGAGAGCTCAGCACAAGCAGCAAGGAGTCCTGCTCGCAGGAGTCAACGCGGACAGACTGTTCTCGCGGCTTCGTTAGCGCTCAGCGAACTACCTGCAGAAGCCGTGGAGCTGCAAGGCTGGAGCTCGCCAGCATCTCCTTCATCCTCAGCCCAGCCTTTCCTCTTTTTCAAGTACTTTGACACAAGTTTAAAGCTTCCTGCGCCTTTGAGTGGTGGCACAGGAGACGTGGCAGGACACCCTGTCAATGGAAGATGAGTAGTGAAGTCAAAGCTCTCCCTGCTGTCCTCCTCAACACCGAGGTTACCACTTCCCACTGCTCCGTATCGCAATGATTTTCCACTATAGCAAACGAATGCAGAGTTGAGTTAAAAAAACCATTCCCCCATCCCCAGCCATCCCATTCACTGGTGCAACTAACAGCCCGACAAGGTGGTGGAGAATCATCGCCCTGTGACTCAGTCTATCTGCCTCCGGGTGGGTGACGTCCAGGAGAACCCATGCATCGCCGGTCACAGTGTCACCCACCGCTGGTGTTTCACAGGGCTTTGTGTTAGTGATGGGAATGGGAACCAGCCTCCCTGCTGGGTTAACGTGGGTGCCCATCGGCCAAAACTGCTCCTGTCCCTTCCAGACGGGGACCTGAAACTGCCCGTCCGCCCGCTGGAGGAGAGGAACTGCAAATGTGGGAGGTTTGGGCTTCAAGAGAGGAAAACAACGTTCAAATGCTGGGGGGGGGGGGCGGGAAACCAACCCAACCTCTGAGAACATTTTGACCATTTTCTTTTGTTTGAGGCATCTTCTGGGTAAACCCATGAAATCAGAGGTATCCAACAGCCCCATCAGTTGCTGTTTCCTGTGCAAATCTTGCAGTAAATGAGCTTTTTCTCCCCTTATTCTTGCAAGGAAAAGTGTCGATTTCTCCAGCCTGGCTAAACAACTTCACCGCACTGAAATGCAACCCACTTCCAGCTCTCCCAGTGTCGGGGATTACTGGGTTACAGATGGTGGCCTTACCATACAAAACCAGTTTCCTGGATACTTGCACCACGGCCTCTAAATTCTGTTGTGGTCTGGACTGCACAGGCTGCTGGTTTTAATATTTTTCGGATGCTGAAAGCAAGGCAAGCTCACTGCAAGTCCCAGCGGTTTTCTTTAACCCTTTCTTTTTCCGAAGGCACATTTTCCATGATGCTGCAGAAGAGGCTCAAGCTGCGGTGTGGGAGGACACAAAGTGCTCTGGGGCACAGCTGGGTCCCTCCATCATCTCACCTCTCAGCACACCATTTCTAACGGACTGATGGGATCCTGAAAATACAGTTGCTTCCCATCTCTATTCATGTAAAGACCAAGCAAAGTTACTTTTCATTATGTAAATGTGTCTATTATGAATATAATTTATGTCTAGGCATTATTCAGTGAGATTAATGAAGCATCCTTGCTTCTAAAGATAAAACATATTTCCAAATATTTCCTATACACGTATTGCTTGCTAAGAGTTTCTGCATTAGGGCACTCTTGTAATGGCTTTCCCTTAACAGTGCCCTCCACAGTGGGCTGCTCCAGGCCAGGACGAGGAGACCCAGACCCACCTCCTTCTCCTGAACAGGACAGTGTCCTGGGATCCTCCAGATGAATGAGGCTGGGATTTCTCTACACTGTTTCTCCCCAGAAGTCTCCCAGCCTTTCACAGTGGGGGTTTATCTTCCAGCCTCCTCCTGAAGGATTTTTCTGGGCAAAACCATGAGGGAGGTCAAGCTGGTGCTGGTGCTGACAAATATGTCTGACGGATGCAATTCAGCTTTGCAACCCGGCCGTCTGCTGAGTTGCAATGCTGCAGGTTGACTGCAGCATTGCAGTTGCAATGCTGCTCCTTTTCTGAGCATGGATCGATGCGACCCAGAAAGCCCTGAATGATTCGTACCTTCCAGTGCAAAACAGCTCTCCACCTCACACAGTGAAGACCCACAATAGCTCTTGAGATCCAAGTGAAATGGGCTGAACTCGGGAGCTCTCGGTCCTGCGGCACCTTCTTTGCTACAGTCTGGCACTGGGGACTCTCCAGGCATCTTGCCAGGCAAGCTTCCCCAAACTTCTAGGAGAAGCCAGGGCTGCCAGCATAAGAAGTAGCATCTGATCAGCCAATGCATGACTTTGAGTAAGGACATGTTTGTCATTCCTTCCTGGCCTATGTCACAAGCTTTGTGGCTACTGTTATGCCCTGGGCACCTTCACAGCACATGGGGTGAGGCCTTAAAGGAAAAAAAATAATAAATATCTCTGGCCACGTGATTGCAGCCAGCTACAGAGATCAAAGCTGTGGGGACGATCTCCCTTGAAACTTCTATACCAACAGGCAAGAAGACCTCACCCAAGAGCCAACAACAGGAAAGTCAACCTTGCTGCAGACTTGAATCATAGAATCAAACAAGGGGCCTTTAGAGCCCATCCAGTCCCACCCCCTGCAGTGAGCAGGGACATCCCCAACCAGAGCAGGGTGCTCAGAGCCCCGTCCAGCCTGGCCTTGGATGTGTCCAGGGATGGGGCATCGACCACCTCTCTGGGCAACCTGGGCCAGGGTCTCACCACCCTCA
>VZTV01008338.1:93179-104798 GCA_013400875.1 Anhinga rufa
CATCCCCCAGCCTGTATGGATACCAGGGGTTGCCCCGACCCAGGGGCAGGACCTTGCACTTGGCCTTGTTGAACCTCAGGAGGGTCTCACAGGCCCACCTCTCCAGCCTGTCCAGGTCTCCCTGGATGACATCCCGTCCCTCAGGTGTGTCAACCGCACCGCTCAGCTTGGTGTCACCTGCAAACTTGCTGAGGAATCAGAGCCCCGATACTGTACACTCCTAAAAAATGTTGCTCTTGTGACAGTGCTGTGCCCAATGAGCCAACATGGGGAGACAGGACCCATCTGATAGACCACTGTTTTAGAAACGTTCAAGCCAAGCCCACCAAGTAGGCAGTGTTACCCTTTCAGTACACATGGTCGCCAGCCTTGGTAACAGCCCTGCAGAGCACTGGAGATCTGGACCTGGGCGACGCTGTCTTGCATTGCCCAAAACCAGACTGGTGCGGTGCTGGCCACACACATCACACCAAGAGAAACCTGCCACCAACCTCGCTCCATCTCAGAGAATCACATCTCGTGCACATTCAGAGCTGAAGAAAACCCTCAGTGCGGCAGATGAGCAAGCAGGGAAGAAGGCAGCAAATAAAACCTCAATCACTGTATGAAATCATATAAATCCTCAGCGACCAGCTTTTGGAAACTTGCTTTTGATCTCAGGTTACGCCTGTAGCGTCTCTTTGATGAAACCTGTCTTTCATAAACAAAATCTAGCCCAGGGGACGAAGAGGGTAATCAAACAAGCCAGCGTGCTGTTGAATTTCCCCAAATAAACAGCACATTCACAGTATCAACCCAAACTTTGCTCATCCTCCCTAGTCATCACCACCTCAGCCATTTGAATGCTGGTGTCCTCCAGCAAAGTGTGTCATGCCGTCTTCGTCATCCTCGCTGCATTACTGTAGCAAACCAAAAGCTTTGCTTTGGCCAAGACCCCTCCTTGCCAAGCGTGTTATCACACAGGAGAGAAAGATAACTCCAGCCTCAAAGACATACTTCACGGAACAGCTCTTCATGACCCTGAGGAGCAGCACTAGAAAACATCACCTCTATTGACCAGCACCTACAGTAGCAAAACTCACAGCTCCCACAGAATTATTTCCAGTTAAGACAGAGAAGTCCAACTTCCCCAGTCTCCCACCCACAGCCCCAGGTGTCCTGCAGGAACCACGGCTCCCAGAGACTTGCCTTCGTCTTGTAAGGAAAGGTTAGCTTCCAGAAAACAAAGGACTCAGTGCAATGTGGTGGAAGAAGCATTAGTTTCTGCATTAGGGAAAATTTGTTTGCAATAAGGGCACCAAAACACTGGACCAAGGAGCTAGGACAATCTTATTCACAGGAAGAGTTTAAGAGCAGAGAAGACACGTATGTCTAAAATGGCTCAACAGTGCAGAAAGACAGGTAAGTCATTTTGATGCTCTTTCCAGTAGTCTATATAGGAGTTACCTCCAGTAACTTTATATACAATACAAAGATAAAACCATTCATTCAGAAAATTGAAAGTTAGCCAGTTCACGGGGCGGCTGCTCTGCTTGTTCTTCTTGAGGATCCTGCGCACATCAACTGATGCTCCCCCTACAAAGCAAGGGAGGACTGTACATCTTCCCATGCATCTTCTGCAAAGGTGAAGTTCAACTCCACACAGAGGTGCAGAGACCCTCCTTGGCTGAGCCGGACCATCAGTTCTGTATCATTCCACAGAAACAAAGGAATTTACACCTGCTGAGACAGTTTCTCACCTCTGGCAGTTGAAACCACGTAAGCCGGTTGGATGCTTACAATCAACAAGCTTCTCCACCTCCTTTGCGGTTCAGCAAAATTGTTTTAAAGATCCTTTGTATAGAACGACAGCTACGTTTACTTAAAAATAAATATGTAGGACAAAAAGTGCTTTTTCTGCGCTTCCTGAGGCACGTGGGTTTGATTAGAAGGCGGAGGGCTGGTGGGGAGGGGAGTCTTGCTGAACAGCTACAGTAGGTGATACGACTGAACATATGAAAGGCTGGAAAAATAGCTTTAGAAAGCATTAGCTCCCACACTTTCATGTAATCAGATACAATGCTAGCCAACAAAATCCTGGTTTTAATAGCCAATCCAAGTTTTACTTGGCTGGCAGACAACATTTGCTTTCTGTTTTTTAACTCCAGCATAAGTCACTCTTGAGAAACAGATTTTGCCTGCATCGTATTTTAAACAAGTCAATAAAAATGTGATTTAGAGGAGTTAGTATTAAAAGGTTGGGGTGAGGTTTTTCCATTTCTAATTCCTGAGCAAATACTATACTCCCATCTATCTGTCTGGCATGTACGAAGCCCATCTAGAGCAGCTCCTCTGGAGTATGTGTGATCCCCCCGTGATTTATCAATGATTTTCCATCACTCTGAGTGAATATATCCTGGTTTATAGCTATTTTATTGACACGTTCTTTGTATTATGCTGCCCTTTCCCTGAAGATCTTCATGTCTGCACAGGTAAGACAGCAGCTTGCAGGTAAGACTCTACAGGGAGAAAAAAGGGTGTCCATCGAGTGGATTTCCTGTATTCAACAGGAAAAGGATCAGAGCTCCTATCGTTAGCATTCTTCAAAAGAAAACACCTGATTCCAGGGCACAAGGAGAAAAAGGATACCAACAACTGGACAATTTCATTTTTTTCAGATAAACAGTTTTCAGGCAGGCAGTTATCTGTGAATAGCTAGAATAAATACGCAAGACCACCATGATTAAAGGATGTTAAACAAAAAGGCTTGATATGTGTAGTCTCGATTAATACGCGTATAATATATGTATGTATTTGGACAACTAGGCAGGTTTCCCAAGAAAAGATCATTCTAAACATGTAAAGACAGAGCACATTTGTATTGCAATGTATTGTTACGATACATTAGTGCGGGATGCATTGTTACAAATGGGATTTTTTTTTGTTTTCACAAGTCAATTAAAAAACCCAATAGGTTGGTACGAGCCCCTTAAGATTTAATTGGTTTGTATTTTTTTTTAACCAGCCATCCGCGATGAGGGAAAGGACCCCCAAGACTGGCAACCTGACAGGGAAGCCCGCATCCCTGTGACCGGCTGGGCAGGAGGCACGGCAGCACGTTAGATACAGCGAACACATGAATGCAGACCTAAAAATACACTTGCAGTATCACGGCAGGCCAAGAATAGACGGGGCGGGAGGTGGGGTGGTGGATGAAGCCATTGCAACAGGATTGTCTTTGTTTTATCTTTTCACACCTACCGAAGACTGCAATGCAAAAAGACGAGCCCTGCAAGATGAATCTACGTGCTTGGCTCCCTGCAACATCCATGCCTAGGGAATGACTAGGTGATGCCAGCAGCACCAGCAAGCTTTGTTGCTTTCCCCAGCTGCGCCAGTACCTGGGAAAGCAGCAGCAGGACAGGCTTCTTGGGCATCACTGCCTCGGGCTCATTTTGACACCTTTTGCAAGAAAAAAAGACCGTGATGGCTGTAGCTAGAAGGCTTCCTGCGACGCCGAGCTCCTCACGGGGAGAGGAGCGCGCCTGCAAGAGCACGAGCAAGCGTCTTCCCCAGCTGAAGGGATCAAAAACCTTATTGAAAGCAGAGAGTTATTGATCTGCTTGTCACAGCATAGGGAGGGAAAAAAAGTACAACCAAAAGAACATGCACATCTGAGCGCAGAGCGTGAAGAAAGGTCCCATCAGGCGCTGCATAAAGGTAACTTCACAGGGAAGAAGTAAAGAGAGATCACAGTCAACCCTGGGTAACCTAAGGGCCTGCCACGAGGTTGTAACATCCCGTCTTCTCCCTGAAAAGGCATCAGGACTTTCAGAACATGCATTTTGAGATAAGACTGGAACCTAGGCAAGAAACGCAGCAGGTCTGGAGAAATGCCTTTTTTCAGCATGCCGGCTGAAAAAACGAAACCCACCAAAAAACCACATTACGAGACTATTCACAGATTCATAAGCTGGTCGATGTGAGGGCCAGGGAGGGCTGGGCTGTGGTCATCTACGCTGATTTGCTGAATTAAGAGAATAAAGAGAATTTTACAGCCGGGGAGCCCTGCACCCTGGCCCACAGCATCTAGACCAGGTACCCTGCGGGAAGGTGACATCCCCAACTCGAACCCCACGCAGATTCCACCCGAGGCCCTGGTAAGCTGTTGCAAAGGTTATTTACATGATGAGCTAAAAACCCAAACCGCATCTCCAGCCTGAATGTCTCCAGCATCCACTTCCAACCCTTCGTGCTTTTAAAACCGGTTACCAACTGCCGCTGAAACCGCCCGCGTCGGTATTTATACACGGATGGATCAATTCTTTGTGTCCTCCTGGATAAACTAAATAGACTGAGTTTCCTTAATCATTCCCCTGAACGCAGGCTGCCACAGATACTTCTCCCAGGTGCACTATCTGCTGACACAGGACTAACACAGAGATTTATCCCCCAGGCAGTGCATCTTTTATTCATTGCTTTATCCCTGGCTGAAGAGGCCCCGACCTCCCGCATGGTCGGTAACGATTGTATTCAACAGCTTCCTCCAAGGAACCGCTGCTTAATATGCAAACCGGACAAATCAGCTCTCTGATCAAGTTCATCAGCATTTAAACGAGGGCAGGTCGCTGCCTGCGCACAGCGGGGCTCTGACTCACCAGGTCTGAGGACAACAGGAGGAATTATGATAAATACACCCATCATATTGATCACAAACCCAGCGGGTCCACCACCCCAGCACACATCTGACTCCACGTTAGTGTCTCCAGCAGCTGGTCCTCTCTTAGCCTGCAGCCAACACACCTTTCCCAAAGCCTCATTTTCCTGCAAAGGAATTGATTATGAGGCTTGGAGGGAAGCGCTCTCCCATCCTTCCCTCCTCGAGGCATCCAAGCCCCATGCAACCCTGGTGCTCGGCATCCCAGGGGAGACGCGACCCACAGCACCGTGGGGTGAAACAGCATGGAGGAGCCTCACCTTCACTTGCGGAGGAGCTCGCAAGGAGAGGCAAAAACCTCGCTCCCACCTCCGCACCCACACGGCAAATTCAAATACGCTCTTCTCCTTTGGCGGAGGGTTTCACGTTGCTGTCGCCCCTCGCCGCCTCTGTGGGCACCCCCAGATCTCCTCCCCATCCCGGTCTCCCCGTGTTTTCCTGCACAGTGGGCGATGGGAGCTGCACCCTTTCACTCCAAGCTGGGAGTGAATGAAGAGGCTGGTTTGTAGCACAACCACGGGACCAGGCACCAGCAAAGGATGGATGCAGCAACGGCTAGGGCCGAGTCTTGCCAGCAGCATCGCTGCCCGAGGAAATCAGGGGATTAGGGAGAAGTCCAAAGCAGCAGCTACGACCAGGCTGCGCAGGGACTTGCATTGTATCTGTGCTTCCAGGTGAAGAACGGAACACCACCATCAGCAGGCGAGCAAGGAGATGGGCATGAAACAGGGCTGGGCTCCTTATTTTCTCCCTCCCACCTCCTTCTTTAAGGGCTGTAAAGTGCCTGAAAATAGAACATTTTGTGATGAAAAAAAAAAAAGAAAAAAGAAAAAGAACTAGGTCAAACAGCTAATAGGTGTGATTTAAGAGAAAAATCACAGTGTTTGTAATGGGCTAAAAACGGTGCTGATGCGTTGCCGAGAAAGAATATAATTAAGAGGCTTTTTAAAGCGGCGCTTCCCCACCCTGGCCACAGAAATCACAGCTCACACTACCAGTATTGCTTCCACCTCATGGAGCAGGAATGCGCTGGCGTGCCGCAAGCTGGCCGAAGAATGCGGAGTTTCCGTGGGCCGGGAGAAGATCCCGAACAGCAGCGGTTCCCGGCATTCCTTCGTAGGTACATCACTGCTATCCAGTTATAAAGCATGGCAACGGAAATCGGGCTGGAGGGGGGGAGATCTGACATTTTAATTCTTTTGGCTTTTAGTGAAGGGGTCTGGGAAAGCAGGTGTAGCCCAGTGGATAAGTGAATGAAATAAAAATTAAAAAATGAATTGGATGGGCAATGGGGCATCTCTTATTCAAGGCTCTTCCCATGGATGGCCCGGCAGGACCTATGACAAGTACTTATATAACGAACGCACCTTTCAACAGCGTTCATTCAAGAACGAGCTTCTTGGAAGAAAACTCTGCCCTAATTAGGTGCAGATGGCCCAATTCGAACAAGCAGGGGACCTGGCTGGGGAACTGCTGAGCAGAGATCTCCGGCCGCGCATTATGCAAGGGGTCACGCCGGCAAACCCCCTGCAACCCTTTGGACCCCAAACACCAAACCCCAACCGATGCCTGAAAGAGGAAAGGGGACATCCTGGATTCTCCCGGGGCTGTACGATGACGCAGTGTAAGTCCTGTGCCCCTCCAAGTTTGCTGGAGCCAAAGGGCCGTGAGCTTGACTTGCATCCTTAGGTACCCCCATGGGTCCCATAGCTCCAGAGACCAGGCAGATAGCTCAGGTGAAGCCATCGCCCCATGTCCAAGAAGCTTGGGAAACATCTCTAGGGACATCCCCACCCACTCCGCTCTGCCAGAGAGGAGCAAAGTGGATGAGTCAGACCCAGAAAGTTCATTGCCTCAACTTCTGCTCCGTGCTATAATTATCCTTTGGGGTAATTAGATAAGCAGCCCTTCCTTTAATCTTGCCATAGCTAAATTGCACGTGGTACCGTCCACCTTGGGGGCTGTCACCCAGAGCTGGCGCGCTCCTTTCATCTTCACCCATCCCGAACACAAAGCCATTCGGGACCGAACCCAGACACACGTAGGCTGGAGGTGATGGGGGCAGAGGGGGTCAGAGGGGAAAGGGAACAAAAGGAGAGGCAGGGAGAGCTGCTCATCTTGAGAAGCTGCTGTCCGTACAGTGGTAGGTTAAAGCCCAATCACCCCAGTTTGAGCTATTCCACCTCCCTCTAACTATCCTAGCAAGGAGCCGGCTCATCAGGCATGCCAAGCCCCAGCAGCAACCCGTTGGAAAATTTTGGCTGGTGTCTCCCCCTCCCTCCGCACAAACCCTCGCTCTCCCTCTCTCGCAGGCACGCACAGGGAAAGGGAGGGAGAGAAGAGAAAAAACCACAAGCAAATGTTCTGGTGCAGCATTTCCCCTCATCAGACTTTCATAGTTGAGATTTGAAGCGTGTTTAAGGAATTAAAAAAAAAAAATAAAAAGCCCTTCCCCTGCGCCGGAGGCAGCTCCAGCGGGATACGCTGCTCTCACTCGGGCAATACCCCGCTGGTGCAAACATAAACCCCTCCGTAAGAGCTTACGTTAATTAGAAAATAATTAAACTTTACTGGCAAATTTCTTTTTTTTTTTAATATGGAAAAAATAATCATGGTAGATGATATACATTGGGAAACCTCCAAGGCTCTGACCTTTAAATTAGCAGCGAGGACAGTCAGACAAGTATGCCTGAGGATTGCACATACATGCAAAGGAGCTCCAGAGGTTTTTCCAAACCTTCCACAAACAAACCACACACCTTGTTTTAAGAAAAAAAAAAAAGAAAAGAACCCCAAACCTGTTTTCTTCGCGATTCACATGTTAGGGGAGGCTGATGCTCAAGTCAGCGTTACGCATGACATTACTCAACCCTCCACCACACTCTGGGAGATTTTATTTCACGTGGACTCTCAGCTGAATAGGAGGAATGAGCCCTCCCCTTGAATTTTAGAAAGAAACAACAAAAGGAAAATGAAGGGCTAGATTCCTAATTGCTCTAAGGAGTCTTTACATTGCTCTGACGATGAAAAAGAGGACAGGGAAGCGTGCAGAAGAAATCCATTCATCTTCTGAGGGTCCTTCGCTCAGCCAAAACCAAAAATCCTTATATCAAAGCGACAAAACAAATCCACTTTGTTGCGGAACGATGCAGGGGAGTTAAACCTTATCTCTGGAAAACTGGTATTAGAGGTACAAACCCGATGTGAACATTTCCATCCTGCCTCCCCTATGGTAGCTGTAGCTGCACAATGTTTCCAGCGCTTTGGAAAAATAGTTTCAGGTTCTGCTGCCTCTATCTTGGCACCTAAACCAAGTTTCCATTAGTTAAAGGCTGAGGGATGATTTCACTTTGGAGCTGAAATGGGGAAACCAGCAAAATGAGCAAGATGCAGCTAAACATATGCTTGTGTCTTTTCTTAAGCCTGCGCTGAAAAATGGGGTTTTATCAGCTTTTTGGGGGGGACTGCCTTATCCGATATGCACAGGGAGATGCTTTTAAAGAGGATTTCTGAGCTCTGTGCCAGCAAATGCACCACCATCAGGGATCATGAGGGATGGTGTGGGACAGCCAGCAAGACGGAGACACCCCACGACAGTGCCCAGGAGGGTGCTGGGGTGCCCCAGGATGGGCAGGGGTATGGGGAGGAGGGGATCCAGCCCAGGAGAGCACCCCAGGGTCTCCCCGGGCAGCAAAGGTGCAGTAACACAGCGACGGGGAAGCTGATCTCCAACTCGCTGCCAGCAAACGCCGAGGTTATTCACGTCCAAACAAATAATTCTTCTATAAATAACACAGCCGCTCTGACTTCCTGAGCGAAACCCATCTTTTCTGGAGCTCCGAGAGGTGGAAGGAAACGGTGTCAACTTGAGGAGCTCTTCGCAAGCAGCTGAACTCCACAAGACCTGTGCGAGGGGGACGGAGACCTGCTCCTCCACACACCGCCCCGTCCCCCCGCCGTGCACGTATGACACATGCACGTGCCGCCTGGTGCACGTATGACCCATGCAAGCCGCCGTGCGCAGCCCTGAGCAGCTCGGGTCCTGCGAGCGCAGCACAAGGACAAGTAAACTTGTTTTCCCTTCTTTTTATGCAACGATAATGAGCTTTGCTGTTCCAAGCCATTAAGTGACAGCTCCTCACATACATTAAAGATATCCCTTTTAGACACCACTTCTCTGACCGAGCACGACAAAGGCATCTTGGAGTCAATAAGCATCAAGATACATCCTCAGCAAGGGGATGGAACGTGCTGCCAGCCTCCCTGAGCGGCAAGGACCCAACGGGGACCCAGGCCCGGCACGCAGTGGAGGTGGAAAAGGTGCAGGTATTCCCCATGGAACAGCTTCCTCCCCCTGCACCCAGCACAGGCAAACCCCGCAGGCTTGCAGGCTGCACCCATTTAGCCTTTCTTCCTCCAACAAGGCCACGTTGGGGATGCCAGAGCAGGGGACGGCTTGGTTTGAGCACCCCAGGATCTGCTCGCCCTTGGGGAGCACCCCAGGATCCGCTCGCCTTTGGAGCATCTTGGTCATCTTGCTGCTGGGCTGCCTGAAGGAGCCACGAGCCTCCCCTCTCGCCGTGGGTACAAAAATAGCAGCGGTTCGGTGCACCTGAGCCCTGCCCCGAGGGAGCCGGTGAGGCCGTTCCCAAAACCGCACGCTCCCTGAGTCAGACCCATCCGTCTAGACGGAGGACATTCCTCTGCCCACCATCAGCCCAGCGGCTGGTATGAGCCGTGTCCTCACTTGTCAAGGGCAGGATCCATGGCGAAACCCCTCGGGGCAGCCAGAAGCAACATCCCAACCTTCCCAGGAAAGTCAACGATGCCCCAAGAAGATGTTTTGGCACCTGCATCCCCTGGACCGCGGAGGGTGCAGCAGAGGAATGCTCGGGCTTCTCCTCCAGCCCCGGGGAGCTCTGCAGAGAGGCAGCGCCTGGCAAGACACCTTGGACACCAGGGTTAACCGAAAGCCTGTCTAGATGCCCAAGAGGACCCTTGCTAGACAGAAATCAAGCCCCCAAGGGCAAAGGATGGATCCTGTAGCATTGCCCAGCCTCAAGGTGCTACTGCAGCTGGAGGTGTCAGGAAAAGCACATCATTGCATCTCTAGACATCTAGCACTTCAGAGAAAAACACCCAAGATCTTCGCTAAGAGGTCTGAACCATACCCTCTTCTCTCCAGCCAGGAGAAGAAAACCAGTACAGGTGATATGTCAAAGCAGAACAGCAAAATTGGGTTTTTTCCTCTTCTGCTTTTAAGGAAAACTGGGCATCCAAGAAGCACCCACAGACCTGAATGCTTCTTCCCCTTTGCAGCTATTCTGTAACTACAACTGCACGCGGGTTCCTAAACCTCTGAACATTTGAGTCCCACTGACTTGCAACCGGTTGCAGACATGAAGTTATTTAAAGCACTTTTAAAATATTAATTGGCATTTGCCTTACAGAGGGGAAAAAAAAAAGGAAAGAGACGGAGATAGGACCCGCAGGGATCCAGACGATCCAATTTCGGGCACCTAATTAAAATTAAATTTCAATTAATTTCCAATTACTTTATTTTAAACTTATTTTGTATTTATACTTTTTTGTTAGTTGCCTAAAAATGAGTATGTCCCTTTGGTTGCTTTTCAATTAAATATCACCTCGACACTGAAATTAGTGCTTTTATTTGCTAACTCGGAGGTTATTCAAAATCCCTACACATTTAATTCAAGGACTTGAAGAATTTGACAGACATTCCCCACCTCCCTTTTTCACTACGGTAGGAATGATGAATCATTATATTTACTACACGCTCATTCTTCACAGCGATGTGTTAAACTTCGCTCATGTGGAAACCGAAAAGCAGGATGACAAGGTAGCTTCGGCACCGTGAAACACGTATGGAGAAAGCAGGGGGATCGAAGCTCATTTTGCTTGTATTTCAGACTACCTGCTTTTTTATTTTTTCTTCATTTTTATTATTATTTTTTAAATTTTTTTCTGGTCAGTCTCAAGAGTTTAGAAGTTAGAGATCTCAGCTTAACTTGGGGGGTGAAGAGGAAAACATCCTCAGCCTTTTCTCACCCCCGATGACTGTCTTTGCTTTGAAGGGACCAGCCACTGAACAGAACTGGGCAATTCAACAGAAAGGAAGAAAATTTAGCACTTCAATAATCTCTTTACAGGTACTTTGCTATCAACTCCTCACCCGCAACAGTTTGACTTTCTTTAATACCCTAGCAACAAACAAGCAGTGCTTGAATATTTAACATGAAGCACAGCAACTCATCATGGTATGTTTTTATCTTAACGCAGGCTGTCATCATTTGGAGTTTAAATTTTCACTCTCTTCTTACAAAAAATATGCTTTAAATAAACAGGGCTTTCTTAATATTCATTTTATCTGCCCCGTTCTGTATTTACAACCTGCATTTTGCCTGAGTTCCCCACCATTACACAAAGGCAGGGAGCTGCTGCGGGGAAGCCGGATGGCTGATGCTGTGATAAATACCTGTAGGATCTCTGCCGTCGCTAAGAAGTGACAAGATGTATAGAACTAAAAAAAAAAAAAGCTTCCCAAAAGTTGAAGTTACAATGCTTATCACTGGAAGGACTCCCGCTCGTTTTTGGAAGCATGCACTCCAGAAAAAAAAGAGAAACCAACAAAACCTGTGGGCGTCTGAAGCCACCTCATCTTTGAAAGACTTAAGATCTTGTTTTAAAACTAGCAAAAACAACCTTCTGCAAAAAGACAAATTGCAGACAGACGCAATTCGGTGTTGCTCAGGAGTAAACCTGCACCGCGGATGCGTTGCTGCTTGCAGGGAAACTGGAACAGTGGAGAGGGAGCAAGTCGCGGTGTGCACCACGAGCGCCACAACGGGCTCTGCACCAGGTTCCTTGCACTTTTCAATCTGGAATAATTTAAATTTTTTTTT
>VZTV01008340.1:0-24624 GCA_013400875.1 Anhinga rufa
CTGAAGTCCAGGTAGACAACACCAACAGCCTTTCTGTCAACACCCAAAGCTCTGCAGAGCTGAGTGTTTCAGGGTGGGTATCTTTTACTGCTGTTGTAAACTTTGTAGTCTAAAGGGAAGGTCGTTTCGATGCGTAGAGTGATAGGGAAGTTTGCTCTGTAAACAGGCAGCTCTGTGGAGTTCTCTGCATCTGCCCTGGCCTATGTTTTCTTTCACATTGCAGTTATATCATATGTCTTCCTCCGGAGAATATGTCCCAATGTGCAGACAAACATCTTTTTGCAATGAAAGCAAATTTAGACATAACATGGGTCTGCAAGCAAGAGAAAATTAACTGCAGGAACCACAATACCAAATCTAGGTGATTGCCCCTGAGTCAAATACCAGGTCTGCTTTTCTCTCTCAACCCTGCCTGCAGTCAGATGCAGGTGTCATGCCCAGCTTTCCACAGTGAGAAGTCACAGCCACAAAGTGCACTCTGGTGTGTCTCAACCATCAGTGAAACATCAGTCTCACACTGACCATAGCATTAGTAATCGAAGTTTGCACTGCTCCTTTATTGTGTCCTGAGCTCTGCAGGCTCCTTTTCCGTGCAGAGCTAGAGGGCAGAAGACAAACAGAAGAGGAGAAAATTATGCATTTGCTAAACAGAATACGGCCTCTGGGACTGATAACCTTAGACAGAAATCCAAGATGTTGAAGGTGTAGCTGAGACTGGACAAGTACCTTAACATTAAACAGAAGAGGAGGTGGTAGCCTGTTAAAAAATCTGCAGTGCATCAAGAAAATTATGTGAAAACTACAACAAACTCACTGTAAATTTAATAACACTTGGCTCTTTTATGTCTCAGGAGGGAAGAGTGAAATTCTGCACAATTATTCAGAGTATATGTGCATGTACATCTCTGTTTATGGGTACATATCCTGGGAAACGCATCCTTAGAAATGTAACTAAAAAGCTTTAGATTCTGATCAGACCTAGAAAACAAAGAGGACACAGATAACCGTGTTTGGGGAACACAGAGGGGCACTGCTCACCAAGAAGCCATCAGATTTGGTTCCAGTATTGGGTGTGCCATGAAATTCTGAAGCCAAGCACATTAGTTTCATGACATTTTTGCATTAATCACATTCTTTCACAGACTTCACAGTTTGATTGCCTGATGTTTCCAAATTTTTCTGCCCTGAAGTAGATTTGTCAATGACTTAATCAAAGCGTTGTGTGTGGTGTCACGGGTGAAGTGACAGTCTCACCCTTTTACCTGTTCCGTGTTACAGTTCATCTAGTTTTATTCCTCTGGACTTGGAAGCTGTGTGAGGTTTCTGTTGATTCTTTTGTTTTCTTGGTTGCCATTTTTCGTAAGAATTGCATGTTTAAGACAAGTTAGTGATGGTACAGCCAGGGTGTGTATGGAGGTCCAAGGCCAAATGCTGTACCTGCAGGAAGGTTTTTGCATCCTTTTTCAGACCACTGATGTCATTCAGAATTAGGAGGAGAAGCTGATACTAGTTCTGCCTCTGGGGAAAATGCCTTCTCCTGGTCAGTAGCTAGTGACAGCATCCAGGTCTTTACTTGCTGAGACAAGTGCTGTTTGGTCAAGTCCTACTCAGCCTGGACCAGAGTCAGGTATTAAAGCTCTTGACCTCTGCCACGTATTAAAGCTTTTATATCAGAATCTAGGATAGCAGGGAGTCAGTGGTGTGGCAGCCAAAGGCTGGGAGCATGTTCCCTTGGCTGTGTATGCCTGGAGAACTAAAAGTGATGTGGCAGATGGCTGGCAAGGAGAGCAGTGTCGGTCTGAGAGTCCGAGCCAGACAGATACATCATACTGTTTTTCCTGAAACGCAGAAACATCCTGACTGGGATGAGCAGGGAGTTTGTTCATGTTTCTTGAATCCATAATTCACTCTTCTCCCCCTTCCTTCCCCGCTGCATCATCCCAAAGACAGTTCAGGCTTCAGCAAGTGTTTGGCAGGCTCCTGGTACCAGACTGTGTCACCTCCGTGAGCAGAGCAGCATGCTGAGGTCTGGGCTGCTGAGAGGGGGCTCCTCCTGCCCTGGTCTTGAAGACCTCGGCAAACCTAGAGCCTCTTAACTTGGCTTCAGAGGTGTTTTTTCCTAATGGTTGCATTGGTGGTTATGGATGAAAAAATACCTTTTCAAGGTGGCCATACAGCTCTGAGAGCTTTATGGAAACACCATTAACTTGTTCTAACATAGCTGGTCTGTGAACTAATTAAAAGACTGAAATTAACCCATCTGAGGAGCCATGAAAGGTATTCTCTGCAGGTGCTCTGAGAATTTGGGGGCTTTTCCACATCTCTAACTGAGTTGAGACCGTAAATAATTAATTATCAGCCTGACTTTAGTTTCCATGGCTCTGGATTTTTGGTTTAGTTCTGATATGTTTGTCACCTGCCTTCACGCTGGGACATCCATGACCTCCTGATTCTCCTGTCTGGACTATTGCTGTTAGTTTGTCAGACCTCAGTTTGGCAGTCCTTGAGACTGAAGCAGACAAGCCTGGAAGGGCTGGATATGCTATTCGTGACCTCCAGCAGGATGATTCCTCTCTCCTTCCAGGCTAGGAGATGGGGCACCTTGTTTTAGAGGTGTAAGCGTGCTCAGGGAGCACAGGGAGGATTGTAAAGCCTCCGCTGCAACATCCTGCTGCTGATGGCAGACCTGTGATAAATCTGACTGTCAGCAGCATCCTAACTGGTTGTTTGAATGTGTGTTCCTTCTGTACAAATGCAACCTGTCGGGACATTTGTGCAAAATGAATAGCGATAATACGTGCAAATTCTGTGGGAACGCTGTCCGAAACACCTGTAAGTCATTTCAGGATGCCTGGTACAAAGAATGGGCCTCAATTTGGCATTGCTTTCAGTTTTTCCCCCTCTTGTGCCCGGTTATAGCCTTGCTTTGAGATTTTTCTGAACAGATTAGCAGATGTCCTTAGAGGCATCTGGTGGTAAAAGCAAAATGCAGTGGCAGAATCCAGCACAGCAGAATTCTGTATATAAACTCCATATGATCAGCAAATTATGGGCCAGCTCATGTTGGGGGTTTCTCCAAATCATCCCCTTTTGGCTTTCTCATCCCTCAGCTGGCAGAGCGTGAGTTACAAGCTCACAGCTGGTGCCACGTTGCAATCCTTGTTTCAGGTCCACTATAATTAAGAGCTATCTTTCTTTTGGAAAAAAGCTTTTTTCATTCCTCTGCTGCTTGGAAACTGATTGCTCCTGCTCGTGCCGCCCGCTCGCAGCCACAGCTGGGGAAACTGGAGGTTTCACATGGCATCCGTCAGACTTAATACCTTTGGGCATAGGCAGCTCTTGCTTCTCACTGGAGTCACCAATTCTCTCTGTTCTGCCTGTGTAAATGAAATGATCTGGGGCTCTTGGAGGTGACCTGAAACTGCATCCCTGTGTTGTTGCAACTGGAGAGGGTATTAAACGCTTGTAGCCCAGAATGAAGTTTAAATGGCAGTAACTGGCATTAATATGGTATGAGGAATTGAGTTGTTGGGTATTTTTATCTTGACTTAAATTTATATTCAATTTTGGTAATTGTGTTTAAGGGGTTTTTTTTATATTTAATCTTAAAAGATCAGTTGTACAAAAATGCTACGTGGGATGATTTTTACCATCCCCCAGCCAGTTAGTCAGAGCTGCAGAGTGGCCCTCAATGGCAACTGAAGCTTGCCATCTTAGTTCCAACTGACCTCCATGCAAAAAGTAACTTAATTTTTTTAAAGAGTTTTGTTTTCATAATGCAGATGTTCAGTTTTGCTGGAATAGTACTTACTTGTTATTATGATTGGCTGTAGTTTTTTTCATTAAAAAGAAAATACAGTAGTAGGTGCTCGAGAAGTTCTTGCATCCCACTGGCCTCACGGACTTTGCGTACCTCCCATTCCCATCAGCTGCACAGCCAGTATCAGCCACCTGATCCATTTCCCATCTTCTCTCCCGGATGGATCTCCTAATCCTTTCATTACTGCAAGTTCGGTACTCTTAACGAGGGTCGCATGCAGGAATTGCACCTTTCCTCTCCCTCTTAGATCTGCAGTGACCTTTATGTCCCCCAGGAACTCGTTCCCGTGCCTGTATGGGCCACTCCTTAGGAAACGTGGTTTCCCTCGCGGGTGAGTTTTACCTACTGTAGAAAGTTTCACTTTGCCAAAAGAACAAGATTAGCAACTCTCTTTCACCTGCTGCTTTGGGCAGTCTTTCAGCTGCATCTGGAGATACCGCAGTGAAATAATCCCGCTGGCTGATACTGAGCGTTGATAGTAATCCAATGTGAACCGGACTGTTGGCAGTAATGGAAATTAAGTTGAGGAAAGCTAAACCAAATAGTTACCTGTCCCCCTAAAAGGTGGATATTAAACCATACGCAGCGATTACAGAACCTCTCAGAGGATGCCACGGGCACACCAGCCTTTATTTTCTGTTCTTCCTTAGTATTTTATCTCCCCACGTAGCGTTCAGCTGCCCTAACTGTCAGGCCCGGCAGCAGAGCACCTACTGAGGTGGCAGCCCTCTCTTCCTGGCAGCTCCCCGCGATACGTTACAAAACAGTAGTAATGGTGCACGCCGCGAGGATGGCTTCTGGCCGCCCGGCCGGGGTCGCGCCACTGGAAGCCCCACGGCAGAGCCGGGCGTCCTCGCCTGCCTGCTCATGAAGAATTTCTTCCCCCCAGTCACCCAGCAAGATTTTTGCTTAAAANNNNGTTGGAGAAAAAAAAAAAAAAATGTTAAAAAAAAAAAAAAAGAACGAGGAGGGGCGGCCGGGGTGCGGGGGCTGGCCAGAGCGCCTCCCCCCGCGCCGCCGCCCGTTCCTTATCCGCTGGCGCCACCTGGCGGCGCGACGCGGCCGCCGGCCGGGCCCCCTCCCGGCGGGACGGGGCCGGGGAGCGGGAGATTCGGGAGCGAGTTCGGGAGCAGGGGCGGGCGGNCGGGCGAGCAGCAGGGACCATCGGGCGAGGAGGGGCCGCGGGGCAGCAGGGACGGCCGGGCGAGCAGCAGGGGCCGCGGGGCGAGCAGGGACCGTGAGGCAGCAGGGACGGCCGGGCGAGCAGGGACTTAGAGTCTGGCAGAATGAAACAGCCCGGCCATAGTGGCTTTGTCCCAACGAACGCTGTCAAAGGCAAGAACTCCTAGCGCGATCTGCTTTTTATCATAGGTGAGTACGGTGTACGTGCCTTAGAACAGTTTGAGGGAGTTAGCTTCAGCACTGTTCTTTCATGTGTGAGCAGACTTGAACATCAGGTGGCTATAAGTCAAAATTGCTTTATCTGTAAAGAAAAGTTGCAGAAGTCTCCCTCTGACCAGCTTCAGAAGAGTCGTGTCCCAGTGGCCCTGTCTCGAAGAGGTCCTCTTCAATTACTTCTCTGAGGGTAATTGAACCACATGCGCTTCCTACTTGCTATTAAGCATCCAGTTGCATCCAAGCAAAGGTCTCGTCTTGGAAGAAAGACTTCCCTTTAAAGAATGGCTAAGAGCGAAACGTTTGTACGAGTCCTTACAAAGACATTAACATTCAGGAAGCATCATGAAAAAACAGCAAACGTGCAAGGTGATCTTCCCCACCTGCGTCCCCAGCAGCGAGGCTCAGGAAATCTTTCCTTTGTAACCGATAACAAGTGGAAGTGGAGGGCTGGAAAATCAAAGCTGAATTGTGTGTGGGTGTCTGGATACGAGAGGATAAATCTAATTAAAATCTCCTCCAGCCAAACTGAGAAATCAGAGCAAGGCCTTTATTTCTGTCAACACCAACACAGCTAAGATTGATGGGACAAGGTTGCCATTTCCAATTGACCATTGCCATGGAAACAGCCTCCTGGTGTCAACAGTTGGTGGAGTGGGATGTAGGAAGCAAGGCGGGCTCTCGTTCCCATCAGCAGGGTGGTAGGACAAAGGACCTGCTCACACTACGGTCAGTGCTTGTCAGGTTTTAAAAGCGTTTTGTGCCCGTTGGGAGCGGCCAAGGACAGGACTCTGACGCAAGGGTTTGCAGTGGGTCGTCCAAGATACATCAAGAGGGAGAGGTAAGCAGAGACCTGACCTTGATTATTACAAATGTTCCAGCTCTGGCAGTCTATCCAACTTACCTGTTTCACGTGGGAGATGTTACTCAAAGACAAAAGACAGGCCCTTACCTGTCAAAATGGGGCAAAGGAGCAGCACAAAAGGTGTAGAGAATTGCTTCATTATGTAGCATACAGTGCAGTGTACAGTTTCAGTATGTAGTGTACAGAGCTTTGGAATAGAAACGGGAAGTGTAAAATGGATGACGTGGCAAAGAGGAACGTCTGAGACCATTCAGAAAGGGTGAAATGATCAGATTTAAACATGGGAAGGTATTTTAGGGACAAGTTTTGCTTAGGGTGGAGGAAACCACAGAGAGGGAAATACTGAGGGTTTTAGCCATTGATGGTGTTCATTCTAGAGTGAAGGTGAGAGAACAAAGTAGGCTTGAGGTGTTGGGGAGGAAGATCTGCAAGACTGGAGGACTGAGTACTACCAGCAGCGGGAGAAGGCAGAAATAGCCAGGGTGTTGTAAGAAGCCTGGACAATCATATTCTTCTGTGTGCGAGTTTCCTTTGGCTTCTGGCTTGCCTTTTTGCTGGTAATCTAGATAATTTTTCATTCCTTTACTCATGATGGTCAGACAAAGTCCTGACAGGGCTAATGAATGGGGATATCGGAAGGTTATTTTTATTGTCTTTTCTTCAAAAGGGAAGAAAGAGAAGAAAGGTGTGAGCCCATGCTCACAAAAAGAGGCTGGAGGTATTTCTGATAGGAGCAACATTAGCTTTCTGAATTGTGGACCTTCCTCCAGCCTCACTTCTCCTCTTCAAGCACCCAGTGAAATACCAGGAATTCTCCCTGGCTCCACTGCCTCAATGCTACAGGTGCTGTGCAAGAGGGTGCGTGGCAAGGAATGTGTTGCTGCTGTAATGCAGCAGCTTTTAGACCTGTTCATGGTATCACTGGAAAGGAAACTGTTGGAGCAGTTCACAGCTTTTATCTTAAATTATAAGGAAATGCAGGAGGAGTCTGAACAGAAATCCAGATTAAAATACTTCCCAGAATTTCTGTTAAGCTTCAATCTTTTTTTCCTTTTTTTTGTGTTCCTACATTATGACTATATTTAATCAAATGTAATTCTACAGTGGTTTCACTTTTTGAACCACTAAGAAACAGGAAGAGTATGTGTGTGTATGCTTTTTATTAACCTTCCTTTCACAATGCACTTTCTTCCCTATAGAAATCTCCTTTTCTGCTGATTCATTATGTGTCAGGAAGCCAAGCGTGACATGTTAAAAGCCATCTTGATAGTATTTGGTATTCAGTGCTAACAACTCACCAGCTCGCAGGAGTTTTTCTTTAAAAGGGGGAGGGAGAAAATCTGCGTATTGGATGTGCCAAGATAGTGGATGATTTGCATTAAGCATCCAGACATTCTTTTTTTTTTTTTTTTTTAATCTGTCACCCTGCACTGGCTTTTCATTTTATAACCTTCATAACATACAGGGAGCATAAGCACTAAAAAAAGTCGAACCATGTGGACAGAAGCTGGAGGCTGTGCCCTTTAGGATGAGCTGGATCAAGGCTAGAGAAGGACCTTCCCTCAGCAGCAATAGATCCATGGTAGGACTTTGTTATGCTGGAAGGACCTGAAAATAATAGGCATGGTCCTCTAAGTATCCAGCTATAAAGCTGTCCGTGATTTCTTAGCTTCCAGCTCACAGCTGGATTCAGACTTAAGAACCATCATCATGAATACACAACCATGAGACGTGATTCACTTACCAGACTTGCCCCCTGTAATACACTGCTCATCACGGGATTTAGCAGCAGCAGGGAGCAAACTCTGACATCCTGCTGTAAAATAGGGTTTCTATAACTGGCAACACGTATGTGAGCTCATTTCTTTAGCAAAGCATTTCTGAAGTAACCAGAAATAATTTAATGCAAGATTTCTCACTAATAATTACAGTTTGGTAACTTTAAGTAATAGAGCCGAACATATGCCAAATACGTTGCTGCATTTTAATCTCACTGTCAATGTATTTTTTTGCAAAACTGCTGTTTGAACATCACTTACAAGGCATGACATCACATGTGACAGAATAATGTACCTAGAATAATAAAATGAACGTGAGTGGAGGTACTGAAGCGGTAAGTGCATATACATTTAAACTTAGACATAATAATAGGTACTGAGTGTTAAGAGGAAATTCAAAATTGTGAATGTACTAGAAAGCAAAATCTGTTTGGTATGATAACAATAAATGTGGTTGTCAAGCAAGCATAGAGGGACTCATCACTAAACTAACTGCAGTGCTTTAAATAGTGATATAAGGAAGAATACTTGTAAATCTTATTTACAATATTTCTGCAAGTTATCTGGCCTGGCCAATAAAAATACGAATTCTGTAACATAAAACTAGACCAAGACGAGACTCTGTTAGGCAAAGTAACATCAGTGGGTGATGAGGCAACACAGCAACAGGTGATAAAAAAAGTAATAAAACCAATTCACAGAGCAGATCTAGGAACTCTGTTCCACCAGCTGCTTATGACATAATAAATAAGCAGCATCAAAACGGAGAACAGGAGATTCACGTGATGTCCTGCTTCTTTGACAATGGTCATTAGCTGTCATAAATGTGCCCTCATTTGTTTCTGATCTTCTTGCATGAAGGAGCTTACAGCTCGTTGCTCCAGGGTCTGCAGATACTTCTGGCTGCACAGCGATTATCAGCCTGATGTGCTGTTGCCAGCATTTCACGACCTCACATCAAAGACCTTCACCACACAGGGATCTGTGTATTTAGAGCTTAATCCTACAAAGTTGAAGTCCATAGGACTGTTAACTTTGATTTGGTATATTATGGTGAGGGATTTTAGAATACACCATGCAAGGAACATGCTTTGCTAGAGTACAACAAAGACTCTCCTGAAAAGAAGCAGCTCTTCAGGCCTGTGCTGCCAGGCACGGGGACATCTTGGAAATGAAGTTGCCACCAGCCACTACTTTCCAAAATCCGCAAGTAAGCTCTAGTGCACACAAATGACAAATAAATAATATGCACATATAAATTGCTTAGAGAGACATTAAAGGAGACAGAAGATGCTTTGAGTCAGTCATTATGGAGAAAATATTTTATCAAATGCCACTTCTATTGTAAGTCAGGTTGAGAATATCAGTTTTATGAAATTCTCCATCTAAAAAATTCTGAGAGGGAGCCTTTATTCAAATAATCAATGTGCATCCAGCTTAGCATTCTTATTTAAACAGCTAGCAGGGCACAAGAGTCCCCAAGAAAAGAGACCTTCAGTTTGCAACATATTCTGCGATGTCACCCTCCTGTCCATTTTCCCAAATTACTAAAAAGGTGTCCAAGTCTGAGGAGGAACTCACACAGTGTCTGTTAGCGACTCGCAAAAAATGAGTCAGTCTTCACTGCTGCCAACCAGGATCTGACAATGAAAACCTGGCCAAAGGTTTGTATTTGCTATTATACTGGCATATTTTTGGCTGCTGATTTTATTGTGAAACTAATTTTGTTTTCATATTAGACAGAAAAAGATTCCAAAATGCTCCTTGGAATTGTGCTGTTTTACTTCAATGAAACACAAGTATTTCATTGCTTTCAGGTTTTCAATGAAGGTTATATGTATTGTTCAGATAGTCCTTAAAATTTTTCAGCTTATTTAGAGAGCCACCGTTAACAGCAAACTGAAATAAACATACTCTACTGAGGGGTTTTTTTCTCCTCTGTATGTACCTAATCCAGGAATTGCGTTTAGAAGCCTATGGATATCAGGGAGCAGAGAATAGTAAAACAATAACCATTACTGTTGCTTTTTATAGGTCGCCTTCGGTTCTGACAAAAAGCAGCAGGAATGCACTTTTACTGTTCTTTTGGAGTGGCTTTTGATGGTTTCTGGTGTGTTTTTGAGGTTTCTGATGGGAAGTTTTACTGTTCTCTTCACAGTTCATGGCATTAAGTGGACGTGCAGCAATGGAAACAGCAGTTCAGGGTTCTCGGTGGAGCAGCTCGTGCAGCAAATCCTCGATAGTCACCAGACCAAACCGCAGCCTCGGACACACAACTGTCTCTGCACTGGTACCTTGGGTGAGTACCTTGGGAGGGCACAAAATTGATGGCAGCTTAATCCAGCCTTGGAGTAGGGTTTGTAGTACTGAAGTGCTGAAAATGCTGTATCATGAAGCGTTGAGAACACAATAAACTCAGAGTTGACAGAAGAAGTCCTGAGCATAAAAAGATGCAGCTGGAACTTCTGGAAAAAATGTCAACATTTGTAATGTGCAAGTTCTAATAAATGTTCTCTATATGTGACCTGCTCAAAAAGGCATATTCTATTCTACTTGCTCAAGGTTACCAAAGCCTCAAAATTTTATGTTCTTCCAACTTCACTCTCTGAACTCCTTGCCCTGCAGCCCACTTTGCTGCAGAAAACAGGCTCAGGTGGTTCATTACGAGGTATCACTGGGATAAGACAGGTTTTTCTTTGGGTATCATGAAAATACAGGAGATTTCTTTCCTGTTAAAGAAGATGGCTTTGTTTTGAGTGAGACTATGACAGCAAGAAACAGCATCCTTAGTATTAGCATTTTATAGAGACAGTGGGAAGCTGAGTGATTCACTTCTCCAACTCATCTGCTTTATAGCCACCCCTTCCTATTACTTTGGTCAAGTAAAATATATGACACATTAATTAGTCTTTAGCAAAATTTATAAAGGAAAGCTGCCAGTGCTTCAGAGGGTTTATTTTTGCTTCTTTTTTTGGGCAGTTGCCTTATACAACCAAGATTTAAGTAAGAAAGATGACCTCTGAAATACCTGGGTTTGGATTAAAATTCAACCCTTAAGGCTCAGCATTTGATCCAGGCTTGCAGATCTGAACATGAATCTTTTTATTCTTCCCTTTGATGTTTTGTCTTGTGCTAAGTCTGCTGCATGCTTTTTAACATTACAGTATGGCTTTGTTTTGTAACGGCTTGCACATTGACACGTACATTCCCAATTCCTTACTGTCATCTGCAAAGACGGCAGCGTGAAAGCCTCTTCCTTGTTCCTGTTCATGTCTATACCTAGGAGAATAGAGAGATTTAATATTGCATTTAGTCTCAAAAGCACTGTCCTGAACTACTTTAAGTGACCTGATTCAAATCCTGAGCACATAATAAAGAAGTTCCCCTTCAAGGGCAAGGAACAAAAGATTTAGCAAACTGCAGCAGCTACACAGATGCCTTATGTTACCCAGAAGATGGCATTTGTAATTGTAGCCATTAGCTATAAGGAGGAGGTTTCTTTCCCCCCTTAGTCATTATATGGTACCATAATTAATGTTCTTATCTCATCCTAGGGAAAATTAATCAATTAAGGAAAGAAACATCAAAAATTATGGGGCTGTTCTTTAAACAACAAAAGCAGTCCCTGCACCAGAGTTTGTGGCTAAGATGCCTTTGCAGACAGAATTGTTTCCTTCGTCCTACCTGATTTCCAAGCTCCCAGGAGCTCAGGTGATGTTCATCTTCTGCCAGGCCAGTAAAGGCACCAGCTGGCTGAACTCTGTGGAGGGTTGTCTTCTGGTGACCTTTGCTTGAGTGTTCTTCAGCCGCTCTGATACTAATCGAGAGCTCTGCGTACAACCTCTCAAAGTACAAAATGTTTATCTGTCAGCATACAAATGGCTTAGAACAAGAGAGACCCATCACCATCCTTATGGGAGGGAAAGCTTTCTTTGTCCTGGCTAATGTACTACTTCTTTAATAATTTGATTGGCAGCTGTGATAGACACAATGATGAGAAGAAGATGAGGGTTGCAATCTAGGCGGCAGGGTGATGCCAGGGACAGGAGCATGATATGGCATCTGTCACCTTCAGATTGCCAGACAGCATCCAACCCACAAGAGCAATTGTCAAACCACCCGACACTAGCCAGTGTGAAGAGCCAAGCATCTGTGTTGCAGGGGGCTGAGGTCTTGTCCGCAGTGCAGATGAAGCGCGGCCTGTGAGGCAGAAACCCTCTGCCACAGCTGACAGCAACAGCCCTCGCCTTGCAGACTTTGCACTGAGATTGGGCATGTTTAAATAACTCCAAAACTTGCCACAGATGCCGATTCCTCCCCCAGTAATGTGTCGTCTGATGGGGCAGGGAGGAAGGGAGTAGGTGCTAAGTGGGGTGAGGGGAAGGGTGCACATGCGCCTGTTTTGAGGTTGCTGTCATTGCCCGCAATGGAACTATGCATTAGATGGAAAGGGAGCTGTAAATCTGGCACTGGCGAGATCTGGCAACATCTCTCTTGCTCTCTCTTATATGTGCTCTGTCTCTCTCTGACATGCATGCATGCGTAAGCACAGTCCTCCTTTGCTACAGACATCAGATATGCAACTAGCATTGTCTTAATTTTGTATTTACTGACTGGTAAATGTTGTTTTCTGGCACAGGGGCAGGAAGCAGTGTGCATCACAAGTGTAACAGTGCCAAACATCGCATCATATCACCAAAGGTCGAACCAAGGACAGGTGGGTACAGCGCTCATTCAGAGGTGCAAAATAACGATGTCTCTGAAGGCAAGAACGAGCATAGTCATGGCAAGGCCTCCAGCCGAGAGAAGAGGAATGGCAAAGTGGCGAAACCGGTGCTGCTCCATCAAAACAGCACTGAGGTTTCTTCCACCAACCAGGTGGAGGTCCCTGACACAACCCAGAATTCTCCTGTGTCCATCAGCAGTGGATTAAATAGTGACCCAGATATGGCGGATAGCCCGGCCGTCACTGGTGTGTCCAGTATGGCTGTAGCATCAGTTATGGGAAGCTTGTCACAAAGTGCCACCGTATTTATGTCAGAAGTCACCAGTGAAGCTGTGTATACCATGTCACCCACCTCTGGCCCAAACCAGCACCTTCTGTCCTCAGATGCAGCTGCACAAGGACTGGTACTTGCTGTGAGTTCAGATGGACACAAATTTGCTTTTCCAACAACCGGCAGTTCAGAGAGCTTGTCGATGCTACCCAGCACTGTTTCTGAGGAACTTGTGCTCTCCACAACTTTAGATGGAAATAGAAAAATTCCAGAAACCACCATGAATTTTGACCCAGACTGTTTTCTTAACAATCCCAAGCAAGGGCAGACTTATGGTGGAGGAGGTATGAAAAGTGACAGCATCAGTACCAACATAAGGCAGTCACCCACAACGGAACGTAGCTTCAACTTCAATACAACCCTCACAAAAGAAATTAAAACCGAGGACACGTCTTTCGAACAACAGATGTCCAAAGAAGCATTTTCCTCCACTTCTGCATCTAACACTCTCACCCTCACTACTGGTTCAGGTTTGCTTCCATCTGGAGGTGGTCTGAGCCCAAGTACCACCCTGGAGCAGATGGACTTCAGTGCCATTGACTCCAACAAGGACTATTCTTCCAGCTTCAATCAGACCGTCCAGAGCCCTCACGTTCATCAGACCCCTTCCCCCAGCTTCTTTCTGCAAGATGCCAGCAAACCTCTTCCCCTTGAGCAAAACACTCACAACAATTTGAATGACTCAAGTAGCTCATTTGTGAACACGTTAGGAATCCCCAGTGTGAAAACAGAGTCCTCCTCCCAAACCACTTCCAACTGTAACGGCACAGTGGAAACCAGAATAGAGTCCACCTCTTCTCTCCAGCTTATGCAGTTCCAAGCAAACTTCCAGGCTATGACTGCAGAAGCTGAAGTTCCCATGGAGACCTCCCAGCAGGCAGAAGGGAACGAAAATCTACTTAAATCAGGGGATCTTCAAGCCTGCAGCACAGAACATTACTTGCAGCCTGAGGCCAACGGGGGTATCAGGAATGGGAACAATCTCCCTATTCTCCAAGGAAACATGGTACAAGGACTCTATCCTGTGGCCCATCCCAGCTTAAATAACTCCTCCAACATGGAGCTTAACTTGGACCACTTTGACATCTCCTTCAGCAACCAGTTTTCTGATCTAATTAATGATTTCATATCGGTAGAAGGAGGGAGCAATGCTCTCTATGGACACCAGCTGGTGTCAGGTGACAGTGCTGGACTGTCTCAGCCTGAAGACAGTAACAGAGCAACCTACAACCAGGCTGAAATGTGCATTCCCTGCTGCAGTCCTCAGCAAGCCAACATGCAGCTCAGCAGCACAGAGAACGGAGCCAGCACGATGGCGTACATGCATGTGGCTGAGGTGGTCTCAGCAGCTGCGGCACAAGGCACTTTGGGATTGCTACAGCAGAGTGGGCGCTTGTTCATGGTGACAGATTATTCACCAGAATGGTCTTACCCTGAGGTAAGTCTAGGGCTTTTACTCGTTCAAGTTTATTGCTTTGTCTTTCATTGCTTTGTTAACAAGGGCTCCCAAGAACTGTTTTGTTAAAGGTTTGGCAAGGTGTTTAAAATAATTCTCTTTGCATGTCTGAGTGTACTTTTAACGAAGCACTTCATTACCCTGACAGGGGCCTTTCTTCACTTAGGAAGCATCCCCAACAGAAATGTCTTGTTTCATTGAAAAGCTAAGTATTTCCCACCTGATGGCTTCATGGTGCTACCTAGCCACATTAGAGCAAAGGAGTTTGCAAACTGGAGCTGATCCTTAAATCTGTCTCTGATGTTCTCAGTAGAATAATTCCTGACCTGCCTTGTCTTAATGAGTTCAGCATTCACCTCCATCCCACAGACTATCCAAAATCAGTCACATGTACCACAAGTTAAAAATGTCAGCAGCACAGACTTTTGTGACTTGAAGGAATGCTGGAGGAAAGAGGCTGTTTGGAGCCAGTAATGCAGAGGCAGGTTGTTTTGAATAAAAAACATGGTCTGTTGTGTTGATGTAAGCCCAGCCTTGGAGCACTGTTGTATCTGTTACCTTATGGAGGTGTGTAATAACTGCTCAGGAAAAGATCTCTCCCGTTGACTAGCGCTGATTTTCAGTCCTGTAATACACCCCCAGTAAGTGTACATCTGACACCACTGGATGGCAAGTTTACCGGTGGATGAGGCGGAAATATGCAATAATAAGCAGATGAGGTGGCTTAACCTTCAGCTGAATGATCCTGTGGCAGCTCCAGGACCACACTGTTACAGGAGCAGGTGATGAGTTGGTGTTCAGTGGCTCTAAGAGTTCACATACTCAGCAATACGGGACTTGGTGTGAAAATATGGGTGTTCACTCTACAGATGGAGAGAAACAGGTTGCCAGCATGCAGGAGTGGCCAGTGGGCACTGATGAAAACCCTCCTTCAGGAGTTTCTGCCCTCTATTTAGTCGCTCTCTCTCCAGACAAGTCCATCGTGGCCAGTGAGATGGCGGTGCAGGCTCAGGCACAGTGGGCAGCTGAAGGCATCCCGCTGCTCCTTAGCCGACAGGGAAATCTGGGACTGTCTAGGGCAAGAGATGCCCAGGGGCATCTCTGCCAGCTGCCAAATCCAGAGTCCTCTCCAAGAGACAAGGCGGTTGCTGATCACCTAGCACTCACCACCAGCTGGAGCTTACCTTCTCTTGGTCTTGGTGGAAAACTGGGTCTGAATGCCAGTCTTCTGCTTCTCTGGAGTGTAACACCAGCTAAAGTGTCAGTGCTGTGAGAGTCACTACTAGTGTTTTCCAACTGACTGCTAAACATGGAACAATAATGCAATGATGGCCTGTTAGCAACTGAACCCAGTTAGGCTTCATTTGCAAGAAGCACAGTATTTCAGGGGCATTTGGCTACGTTGGCCTGCAGACACTGCTTCTGCCGTACCAGTTGTCTGGACAGTCAGTCTGACGCTTTCTTGCTTGTGTAGAAGGTCCCAAAAATCAACAACAACAAAAACCCTAACCGCAAACCTTCAGCCTTTCTGGTGCAAATCTTTCTCTTTTTTGCTGCTACCATGGAAACCTTTTTTTGTTGTTGTTGTTATCCATTGCTACACTACTTGTTCGACTCCTGCTGGCAGAGCTTGTTTTACATCTGTTTTATACAGACTGCAAGGCCTAATCCGTCTGCGTAGACTCACCAGAACGTTTTTGAAAACCCACACGGGTCTAGGATTGCTTTCTGGTCGCGTGGATTCGTACCGGGAGGCTCAGGTTTTGCTTTGCAGGCAGCTCAGAGCAATACCCCAGCTATTCGTTTCCTTTATTTGCTGAACGGCATTTGCTGCTCCCGTTGAGCTCCAGGAGGCTCGGACAAGCTGTGGCGGGAGCGCTCTCCTCTCCAGAGGGGCTCTGCCGCAGGCGGACGGGGTTCTGGGGACGCAGCACTGCTGGCCGGCGCCGGGTGGCCGCGGCTTCCCGGGGCGGGGCGGTCCCGGCTCCGGCGGAGCCGCCTGCCGAGGNNNNGGGCCTGGGCCAGCCGCCGCCGGCTGCGGAGGGCCGGGGGGGCCCCGCGTCCGGCCGGGCCTCTGCTGGCCCGGGAGGAGGCGCGGGGGGCCGGCCCTGCTCCTGCGGGCCTGGCCCTGCTCCTGCGGGCCTGGCCACGGCAGGCGCTGAAGGCTTCCAGGGGCCGTTCTCGTCTTCAGCGCCCGAGCCTGAGAGAGCCGAGGCAGGGGAAGCGAGGGGCAAGGTCCGGGGCAGGCTCGGCCCAGGGAGCCGGAGCTCGGCCGAAGGACGTCTCTGCAAACGCAGCCCGTGCGGGTCACCCCGCTGCCATCGCCGCGCTTCCCGAGTTAACCCAAGTTCCCAGTACCCCGAAAAGCGCAAGTTGTACGATTGCTGGTTTTAGCTGAGATCTTCCTGCACCACACTCCGTCAGATTCATGGGCCAGCTCCTCTCGTGCTTCCAGTTGTGACTTCAGAGGCGATGTATCGCCTTTTGTGCCCTATATGCAGTCTTCCATCCATATGAGTGGGGTCAGGGCGGTGACGGCGAACGCGTGGCACGTGCTGTGATTGACCTGTGGCACTTTTCAATGGCAAGGAGGCAAGGTGGGCACAGGGCGGGGGGACGGGACACCCACCCAGACGTTACCGGTGGAGGTATGTCTGCCTGGTGGAGGGGTGTCTGGCTTGCAGCATCGATAAGGTTTGCCGTTTCTGGTCTTGGAGCTGGCAAGTGACCAAAAGAAAGGCAGGCGGTCTGCGGTGACGGTCACGCTGGCAAAGCATGGGACCTGAGCATATGGGCAGGAGCGGGGAACAGAGCAAGTGGAGAAACAAAGCTGCTCTGCTATGAAATACTATTTGCGTTTCTCCCACAGTGGTGGGAAGCTGGGGCTTCAGTGTTGACTTGTGCCAAGGATCTGTGTTAGCTGGGCACATCCGTTAGCCCCCATGATGCTGTTTGCCATTCAGCCATTTTAGTGCATGGTCCTCTCTGGGGATGGCTTCTTCTGTAATGCTTCTCTTTTCCTCCCTCTTTTCCTCACAGGGAGGAGTAAAAGTCCTAATTACTGGGCCATGGCAGGAAGCCAGCAATAATTACAGCTGTCTGTTTGATCAGATCTCAGTGCCTGCATCTTTAATTCAGCCAGGGGTACTGCGCTGCTACTGCCCAGGTAAGGAACACCTCTCTCCTAAAGCTGGTGGTTTCAGAGCAAGTTCTTAGCCTAATAGTGTCATGTATATGTCTTGACTAAACTTACAGACCTGTTATGAAAGGTAGTGCGTAGACATCAAGAAGCTTTTCCTTTTGCTTTGACCTATTTAGTATGAGAACAGCAATTTAGGATCTTGATATGTCACAACAGATCACAACAACTATTATTTAGAAGCTCTGGATTAGCTTTAAAATAACTATTTGAAATAATTTAAAATCATTCTAAGCATTTCTTTAGTTTTGAAATAGCCAATTAAAAAGCAACTGTTATTCAGGGATGTACTCACTGCTCTGATTACTCTTAATTTGCCTATATTCTGCACCTTGTCCTTGGTACGTACAAGATGAGAACACCTCCAACCTCCCTGCAGAGATTTTCAGCAGTGCTGGCCCTCAGTTTATGACTTTAAGCACATGCAGAATAACATCATTGTTAGGCCCCAGCTTCCCACTGGAAATACAGTGAGGAACACATGTGATTCTGCCTCCTGCCAAAACAACCCATTAGATGACTCTTAAGTTTACAACCTTCATGTTTGAAAATACAGATCGGCATTTTGGACTCGTCGGTTGTCTAGTCACAAAAATACTGTCAAACGCCCCCTCTCCTCTCATTGCATCTGCTCTCGGCCTGCTGCTTAGCACATGGGGAGGTCAATAGGATAATACTCAGCCGTGCATTTCTGCAGGGACATCTCTGTCTTACCACATGCTCTTTTCTTTTAGCTCATGACACTGGGCTTGTGACTTTGCAAGTTGCCTTCAACAATCAGATCATCTCCAATTCTGTGGTGTTTGAATATAAAGCCAGAGCTCTGCCAACCCTGCCTTCCTCCCAGCATGACTGGCTGTCCTTGGATGGTAAGCAGCATGCGATATTCTTTACTAAAGCTCACCAAATGGTAGGACTGTGAATGAAGGGAGCAGCTCCTAGCATGGGGGAGGGATGCAGAGGGGCAAGCTTGTGCTGCGGGGAAGGTCTGTTGCACAATTAATCAAAGACCTTGTACTGAAATGTCTTATTAGTTCCTTTGATGTGAACAAAATGTGGCTGCATTTGATGGGAAGGACACAAAGGGATGTTTTCTATGTCTGAATAGAAAGCTGATAGTTTCCCCAAAACAGGGACTACCCAGGCCCTAGCAGGAGAGGAGCATCTACCCTGCAGTTGCCTTCCCTGAGGACTCTGAAACTTGAGCTTGTCTAGAAAGATGTGTATTTACATAAGCAGAACATGGGAAGATGGTGAGACAATTTAAGGAATGAGGGGACTTCAATCAGCCACTGCTATGATGTCCACATCCCACCTCGTCACCTAGGCGTTCCCAAATGGTGCAGCTATAAATTCTGTCAAAGCCTTCAGAGTCTCAGTGCCAGAGAAATCTGTGCTAATGGCAAGCCAGGCATGCTCTGGAACGTAACAGGCACAGCCTTTTTAGACTCGTAGGAGCATCCCTTGTGCCTTGCAGGGATGAGATGGACACCCTAATAGCATTAGCTCTTAGTCAAGCAGTTGGCAGAAAGAAGAATCCATGATTGATCAGAAGAGATCCCTGGTACCTAAATGTCAAACCAAGGGATGGCAACACAGGCTCTGGATTTGTATGGCAACTCTGCATGCGTGCAAGTTTTAGGTTCAGGTTTACCTGGTAACCCTATGCCCCCAAAATGCATTTTAAAAAGGAGCAAGATGAAAAGGATAGCAGGGCAACTTAGGAGCCTGAAACATTCATTTCCCTTTCTGAGTGCGATTGCTAGAGCGATGCAGCTTCCAACTCAGACCAAGGAGATGCAGGGAAAGAGCTGGTTTGTATGACGCACTGGGAGAAAACCAGTAATACTGCTTTCATCGTTCTCCATCCAAGACAGCTGCTGGGGCACCGTGTTTTGCGCAGTCTTAGCAAAGTCCCAACACTCCTTGGTGACCCATTTGCTAAGTGTCTATTTTCTCTGCTAAATACAGGAGGCAAATATGGTAAGGTCAGATCCTTAGTCTTCAGCAATTTCATAGATGAGAAGCTAATATTAATGTTACAAAGTATTACATAAAAGAAGTCACAGGAATAGTTGTTTGCACAGGGCCATACTGAAGGCAAGAGAAGTAATGAGCTAATACACTGATGCAGTTTGTTGCTCAGCCAATTAACCTCATCCTGTTTTGTCTGCCAGCTGCAAACATGATAACTGTAATACAACACATGCTTTGGGAAATCTGCCATGGATATTACTTTTGATACCAGTTTAATGCCTTTAAAATGATACTACCATTACAAAGATTTGAAGCATGTGTTACTGTGTTGTTATTATTATTTTATATCTTTGATGGACATGGCAAATACTTAAGACTGTTGTACTTTAACTGGAGAAATATTGAACAGTTTTGAGCTTAATTCAGGTCAGGTACATGTCAGTGTAGGCAGGTGGTGTTTGAAAGGTTTTTGGTTGACTCCCTCATTCTGTCTGGGAAGCCCTGACATGAAGAGCTTTCTTCATTAAGTCATTCATTAGAAGCTTTCTCTATACCATTAGCAGCTGTGAGCCTAGGGACTAGTCATGTGGGTCAAACCTGAGCACCCTGACACTGCTGACTAGAGCATCTGCAGCTCATCTGTAAAACGTGAGCACCAGGGGCAGGTGAGGAGTAGCCAGTTCTAGCTGGATTCTGGCAGAGCAGTGTGTACGTGTGCAGAGTCTGAGCTGATGCTTTTGGAGGCAGTTGGTGGGGAAATAATTAAAAAATACAATTTCCTTCAAAGTAGCGTCAGGCATTATTTCAGTGGCACAGTACCTGTATCTTCAGCAGTTCAAGGTTATCCATTAATATTAGCAGCAGAGTGATGCATCCTTCCTCAGCTCTCCCCCCTCTGTAGCATCACCGAACACAAACATTATGTTCGTCTCTGCTTTCTGACCTGTAGCAGCTGTGTTTCTCATGCCACATACAGGAGGGACGTTTCAAGGAAGTCGGAGGGGCACCATTTCTGACCTATGTAGACATGAGCAGAACAGAGACAGATCACTGTGGTTATTGCAGGAGTAAAGAGAGGTTTGTGACTTGGCTGTAGAAGCATACTTGCAAACAGCGATAGAAATAGCTCATAAAGAGAAAGTGTTCATAGTGTTTTGCTCATTATCAAAATTGAGTTTGCTTGACTTCTGAGTATTGGAAGGGTCTACAGGTGCTTTTCATTTGTTACTGAGGCTGCAGGTTGCATGTGAAGTACAGCCGATACTGATGTGATGGAGATTGATACTCAGCTGTTAGCAGTCTCTCTGGTGTGGCATGCAAAGTGGATAGGTTTTAAAACCCTTGTTTGACAATTTCTTTAGTGCTGGTGAATTTGGAGGAGCTCTGGAAGGTGGCTGTGAGTGCTGTCTCTGGTGTTCCTGCAGTTTGTCTGGGAGCTGCTGGTTAGCAGGCAAGCCCTCAATTAGAGATTGTTATGATGTGGTGAGGGTGGAAGGGAGGGGGACTGCAGCAGCGAACAAACTAGGGCATTGCTAACAGGGAGGAAAAAAAAAAGTAAAAGGACCGCTGCATTGCAGAGGCCCTTCAGGGAAAAAGACTGAATAATTATACTAACTGTGACTTATCAGAAGCCTCTGCCTTGATGCACAGTGCTCCAAAGGGAGCAAATTATGCCCTTGTTTAAAGGACCAGCAACATCTTCTCATTTATTCTTAGAGAACAAATGTTAGCTTAGCTAGCTAAGGTATAAGCTAATGCAAGCTGAGTCTATCGATAGAATAAATAACCAAATCCCAGTCTTCTCTGTTTACTTTAATTGCCCTGCTTCAAATCCTTGCCCAGTAGTCTGTTACATAGTCTTGAGAGAAGGATTTCAAGGAATATTTGTAGTCCCAAAATATTGACTAGAATTTTAAAATTCTTTTTAATTAACTCAGTGGAACACTTTGAGTTCCTTTGCACTACACTGTTAAAACACAGTTAATGATTCCAGCTGGAATGACCACTGCAAGAGTGGCAGTGTTAACAGTCAACCATACCCCAGGAATAGCATAGTAAAAGGATAAGCAATATCCATCTTACATAAGTTTAGATAAACAATTGCCTTCCACAAATCTCTTTAAAATAAAGACAAAGACATCCTATATGCAAACTGTATATTTTCAGTTACCTTAAGACAAAAATTAATATACCCTCTTTGTTCAGTTCTGTAGATACCTGAAAATATTTAGCCTCTGTCCCTTTCTTAAGGAGGCGAGTCTTTAGCTGCCTGCCCATGCCCAGCTCACAGCATAGTGGCTTCAATTTCTCTGCAGGCTCCTCTTGAGACTTGTGTAGTTGTTGTATGCCTTTGCAGTGATAGGCTATGCTACACAGGCAGTGCTACACAGGCTGTAGCACAGCTCCAGATGTAAAAGGGCAGACAGTAGCAGCTCAGTCATGAAAGGACATGGTATAAACAAAGCCAATAAATAAAATAGATATGCCGCTTTCAGGTATGGATGGCTCCCAGTTAATGCTAGGATAGTAGGCACACTTGGAATCAAACCTCTGTAGAAGTTTCCGGATTTCAACAAAGATGGGTTAGTGAAGAAGCATCTGAAACCAAGTATGCAACACCAGGAGTTCCACGGTGACCAGCAGGAAAAAGTGAGCACAAACTTTTTTGCATGCTGAGCAGCTCTTGGTGCTGCTTGCTGGGGGACATAGCTGTACCTTCTGTCATAGAGGAGTGCCGCGAGATCCACGCGTGTGCCTGTGCAGTGTTGCAGCAGGATCTGCTTCCACCCGGCTCCTGCGCTAGTAGAGAGCAGCAGTGGTACAACATACCGTGCTTCCTTCTTACAAGCACTTACAGCAACTTTGGGTTTAAGTTTTGGGTTTTTTAAAGGCAGGAAATTCTTATGATTATTTGGGGAACATTTAACCACTGCCTCTAGGGCTCGGGGTCTGGGAGAGATACGATGAGCAGGAGGGCATTTTGAGTGAAATAATAGGAATTGTGTTTCCCAGAGAAAAGCATTTCATTAAATAATTTCCCTGTTTGTAGTAAATGCTACTTGTGGAAGTAGTGAGCTTGGGGCAAGAATAAAATCCCATCTTTCTGAGCACAGAGCAGGTATTGGCTGTTGGGATCAGGGAGCAGTACCACAGACGACTGGGAAGCATTGTGAGACCATCTCCCTCCATGCCTCGTGTTCATAGGACTGTATCAAGTCAAGCGAAGGAATGTGCAGAGAAGGAGTTTTAAGCGCCAGCGTGTTGGGTGGCCATCCTCTGAAGGGCTTCTTCCTTTTTCAGTGCCTATACTGCACTGTAAAGGATAGTGCACCTTTTCCAAACTATTACACAGCCACCCTTGTTTTATTCTGAGTTTTCTTTATCTTACCCCTCAGATGAGTTAGATCTTTTACGAATGGACAGTGGACACCAGCTGCTTTCAAAAAGTCTGTAGAGATGACGTTTCCTTGGCATGGGACATGATTAGAAATGCCAGGGAGACTGTTGTGAGTGCTTCTTGGCATTACGCTTATGCATCTGCAGGAAAGAGGTTGAGGAGGTGTAAGCGCTGCCATAGGGAGCCCAAACAGAACTTTAAAATGTGGGCAGGCAACTTCTGAACTGATGAGTGAAGTGTGTCTGGGGTGGACAAGGGCATGACTGGTACTGAATGTAAATGGTACTGATGCAAGAGAGCGTAACAGGCAGCCTTTCAGCTACTCGTGGATTCTCAGTTTAAGGTTTGGCTATCCTTCTCAGCTGGAAAACATAAAAAAGACTGGGGGGGTTTGGTGGCTCACTCATGCTAGTGTGGCATGGCCGTACTTGTGGCACCAAAACTCTCATTTCAGCACGTGGGAGGTGGATGGGATCCCATACGTTCAGGTTATCTGTGACAGTACAGCGTGTGCGTGCTATCTGGCGTTTGACAGGTACGTGATTTCTATAACGCAGCAGTAAGCATGCAAGATGGTAGATGTTCATCACCAAAATCCACCGAGCACTCTGTTACTGGGGCCGTGTGCCCCTTCTAGCATGCAGATGTGATGAGATGCAGACAGTGCAGTCCTGTAGGAGAGACATGTTCAGTATCGGTGAGGCCCTTAGAAATGTTGTTTTGCAGCCCTAAGAGACTTTCAGTAGAAAAAAGTCCGTGTCCATAAACAGTAGCACTCTTTATCACTCCTCTTTCCCTCAGGGTAGAGGTGACTGTGTGTTAACTTTACATCTTGGATTTTACCATAAAAGATGATATATTTGGGCTCTCTTCAGGCGGAGGGATGAATGTTTTGTACCGCGTTACGGGGCTGTGGGCGTGGCGCGCAGGGACGCGTGAGCCTTGGCACGGGACGTGGATGGCTTGTTCCTTCCTCAGAACCTCACTGTAAACTTCAAATGTTTCTGTCCGTCCTCCTCTGTTCGTCACTGACTCTTAGTCAGTGTGGAGGCTTTGCCTGTTTTGTTTTCATTCCGTTTGAGATGTGTTTGGGGTTTGTTTTTTTCCTTTCAAACATGATGGTTAAGGACAGGCTGCTCTGCTACAGTCATTTTGGGAAGCTTGTCCTCTAGTGCCTTGACTGCATTTCCCAGACTACCCTTTTATATTTTGGCTGTAATGCAGTTGAACTGCGGTGAGGGGTATTTCATTTGCTGTTTTGGATGCTGTCCTTTGGGCCCGTCTGACTTGGTGATCAGATGTCAGGTTCCTCTGGAAAGCCTGTGTTTATTCTCGGGCTGATGACTAACATGCTCCGCTGCTCAGGTGAGCCTGTACTGGATCAAGTGGCTGCGCAGGCATCCTCTGGAATTTTATGTCGGGTTTTAATGCTCTGCAAATTTGCCTTATTAGGGCAATTAGTAAAAGCGTAATTTTTTCGTGTGAGTGAGATGAGGGGAACCGCACCTGAGAGCCCGGTTGCTTGAAGGTGGCGTGGGTGACCCTCGGCGGCGCGCGGGGCACGCCCCGTCAGCGGCCCTTCACCGGCGGCACCCGGCAGCGGCCCGGTAGCGGCCCGGTAGCGGCCCGGCAGCGGCCCGTCGAGGCCCGGCAGGCCCGGTAGCGTCACGGTAGCGGCCC
>VZTV01008340.1:25220-41487 GCA_013400875.1 Anhinga rufa
GCCGCTCTGAGGCGGCGCTCGCCCCGGTGCGGGCGGGCTACGGCAGCGGTTGCCCGCGGCCCAACTCCGCGCGGGAGGAGCCGCCCGCCTCCCAGATGCCGGGCCGTGCCGGCCGGCAGCCCCGGAGCCAGCTGCCGAGCAGAGCCCTCCGGTCCCGCGGCGCTGCCCCGCGGCTCCAGCGCTCCGGCAGTCGGGGGCGAGGCCATGGCCCCGGCCGCTGAACGTCGCCCGGCGTTGGCTTCCACCGCACGCGGCAGGACTCTCGCATCCCCGCGATATGCCGCCAGCCCGCGCTAGCCCGTGCGCCGCGGTCGCTGGGGTGGGGAGAGGGCACAGCCGAGACCCGCCAGCGCTGCGGTGAGACGGAGCAGCTCCAGCTGGCTGCGAGGATGCGAAAGACGACAGCCAGGTCTTGGGGGGAGCCTGCTCTGTCCGCCCCTGCTGTAGGGTCCGCACCAGATGCTGGCTGGAGTCTCCACTGACGCCTCTGTAGTCTCCCAGGTCAGTCCGCTGGCGCCAGATGTTGTCGGTCTGTTTACCTGGAAGCAGGTAGAGGTGCTACACAGGGGTCTGGGACCCCCACCCTTTGCAGGTGGATGTGCAGCTGTGACAAAGTACTGCTTCCAGTAAGTATTGGAGGATGATGTGTCGGGCAGTATTTGGATTTAAATATGCATGCTTCTGTGTTGTCCCTCACTTTGCTGTACTTACCCTGTGAACCGTGCATCTTTTTAAGCTCGCTGTTCCTCCCCCTTTCTTTCCTCTTGCCCCCAGCTGTGGGACATGGTCATGTTTCCATCTACTCACCCTCCCTTGTTGGCCCTTCCAGCAGGGATGTTATGATGCAGGCTCAGAGTTGTGGCAGCACTTTCATTGTAGCATCGTGCATGCAGAAGGGCGGATAGCATCCGAACGCCTCTAGATAACAAGTCCCATATTCTGAGCTGGTATGGTGTAGGATGAGGTCAGTAGCCCAGACCTTCCCTGGGGAGTTTCGGGATGCTTGAAACACACACCTGCTCTGTGCCAGGTGATTGCAAAACTTGTTTTGCAGGGCACTTCATCAAAAAGAGTAGGACTAGGAAGGGGAATTCAGAAGATGGTGTAGGCCACTCCCAGTTCAGAGATGGGGTAAACGTGACAGAAGTCTGACTTTTTGAAAGCTTCCAGTGAAGGAGATCTCGGTCTCTTTTGCTGACCTGTTCTAGCGTTTCACGGTTTTGTAGCTTGCAGCAGTTCCTATTTATCTAATTTTGCAGCAAATAGAGGCCATTTTATATCATTTGGCTCATCAGTCTGATGATTTCTGGGTGAATATTTTGTTTCTTGAGTTTGCAATTTTTATGAGAGAAGACTTGGGTCAGAATTTTTACCATACTTACAGTACTGTAGCACAGATACTGCATAGTGCTCCATGAGGTGCTTTTTTACTGTTTATAGCTCCTTTAGCCTGTAACCCTTGGAGGAGGGAGTCTCCATGAGCAGTGGGTAGATGCAGGTGAGCAGCAGTGCAGCACATCCTCCTAGGCTGTTGCTCTTTGTACACATCCAAAAGCACAACATCTTTCATAGTGTTGGCACCTATGGAAAACACAGCCAATTTCTGACCTGAGATGCAGAGATTGACCTTAGGCAGCCAACGGCTTTATACAAATTGCTAAATAGCCCAAGAAGTGACATCGTTAGCAGTCTGCCCTACCTCTGAAATACATCAGGTCCATATGGCATCTCTAAAACCTTCCCTGGTTTGCTGAAGTAGCTGTTTCGGGATAGTGTGAAAATCTTGGCATCCCAAAGCTCTGGGGAAGAGAAGCCTGAAAAAAAGGGCAGCAAGTGCTTTATCGCTGTTGGTTACAGAGGCTGCCACTTGGGGAAAAAGTCAGCCCGAGCCACCCCCCTTCTCCTCTTCTCTAGTAATGACATGATAAAGAAAAGCAGGGGGAAGTACCATTTTTTGAGGGAGGACCAGCTGCTGGGGATGATGGAGAGGAACAGAGCAGTCCCAGATGGCACGCGAGTAATAGCTACAGTCCTACAGCATTGGAAAAAGTATGGGGAAAGTGTTGCCGGTAAGAAGTCTTGCCCTGGTAGGTGGATTGATGGCTTAAAATCGGTGACAATGACTGTATGTGCAGGTCTTGATTACTTCATTGTTTCTGCCCATACCCAGTAGTGTTTATTTCTTCTTGTGAACACATGGACTTTCTTCAGCTGTAGCTTGGGCTCAGAGTGTAAATACGGTGTTTTCCTCATTTTGTGCCTCAGTAGTTGTGGCATTTCTCACTAATCAAAAGGCCGGGAAGTGACTTGTCTCACTCGCACAGATACGCATTTGTCTTAGAATATTAAGTAAAAAATTTAAGATCTTTCATTTGCTGGTAGAGACCATGACCTGTAATAGCTTACTGCTAAACAGAGCTTTTTGTAAGATGCATTGACGATGCTACCGCAGCATCATTTCAGAAATACATGTTCCTGCAATGATGACATCTCAGAAATTAGTACTAAATCAGATCAAATTCATACTGCGACATGGAAGGTGTTCAGGATTTTTAACATATAGAAAAACTGAGCAAGTTTTTGTGATTTGTAAAATAGGAAGAGAGCAATGGCACTCAGAGAAGTGATGTGTCCTTAGACAGCTTCCATCCCCACCCACAGCTTGCACTGGATGAGAATATGGTGTGTCTGACCTGCTCTGCAAAACAGAAAAATGTCTGTGCACGTCATGGCTTCGTTTTTTTTACAGCGCTCAGGTATCACAGTTGTTAAATTTGGTCTGTGTGTGTTCATACAGTGAATGTTATAATACAGAAACTGCCGTTAAAGAAACTGCACGTGCTGAGAAGCCAGTGCCCTTGGAGTGGCTTACCACCTCCCGAGATTTTAAGCACAGTACCTGGGAACACTGTGCAGATGCAGATCTTGCACAGAGCCATTAGTTCAGTGGTTAGAAGTCTATGGGGAAATAATGGTATCCTGGGCAGATACCGCCCCAGTGGAACGTGCAGGAGATCATGCACCCTCATCCTCTAGTCCTTCCCATCAAATACTGTTTGCTATTTAGGTTGTGCAGCATGGCAAAAAAAAACAACCCAGACTTCCAGGTGAGAGTGTAAAAAAGAGCAAGTGGTATAGACACTGCTCACTGCTAAGAACTGCTGATCTATTTTTCATCAGTGCAAAGCAGTATTTTCCGTCTAATAGTTCTGGCTGCACTGCCATGTCACAAGTGGTACAGTTTCTTGCTGGTTGAAGCTTGCTTGGCAAAAGGATGAAAGAGGAAATCCTTTTGTTCTTTACTTATCCAGTAAAGCAGTGTGCAGAGATTAGAAAAGCAGCTCTCTGTGCTAATTTCTTCAATTTGGCTTGTCAGGCAAAGGAGGTCTTGTCACTTGCTGCTGTTTGTTGATGTCCTCTTAGCTCCATACCTGCACCATAGTGGTGGTGTAGGTACCTCACAAAGTGCAAGATCTGAGACTTGGTGTCTGCTAACATGTGGCTTTACTACATTTTATAATAAAGTGTGAGCAGGAGGCAGTGGTTTGAGCCAGTGCCCACCCAATGGGGGACACTGCTTGCATACCTCAAAAAGAGAAATAATGGAGTGTCTTTGGAAAAGGTCTTCAGGTTAGAAGATGGGGTGGGCCGTGCAGAGGAGTGGGCTATTGCGGGGGGCAGGTGAAGCATTGCACTTGTAACTAAGCTCTGCAGCACAGGCCCTTCCCCCAGATTTGGTCCTTGTTTTTCTATACCATTTAGGGTGGGGACTCCGCCCTTATTCTCATTAAAGTCTCTAGTGTCCTGTCTCCTGCTGGCCAGTCGAGGCAGCCGAATGATGGAGTGGTCCAGTGTCTTTTGGTAGTTCTGCAGGACCTGTCCCACTCAGTGTATAATCACAAACGTTTCTGGTAGCAACCTTGTTGCCTCAATGTTTGCAAGTGCTGTTTTAGCTACCCTTTTATTATAGGGTACATGCAGTCAGGAGCTGTCACAAGCTGTTAGCAGGCTTCACAAGGCAGGTGCTTCTGCAGGCTCCGGTGAGAGCTTGTGTACTGGGTGTAACTGTGCAAGTATACAGGCTGTAGCTCTGTACAATACTAACTAATGGAAATAACCATGCATCTTTAAAAGACCTGTATCAGAGTAGTGTTGCATCTCTGCTCACACAGGGGGTTCGACAAGGTGATCTCTCGAGGTCCTTTCCAACCCGTGCCATTCTGTGATCTCTAGAAATGTTTTGTCCATAACTTGCTATCGTTACTGTAGTCAGCAGTAGGCTCCCTCTGAGTACAAATTAAAAAAAAAAAAAAAGCTCATTCTGCACTCAAATGTTGGATCATGTTTTGGAGAAATGAGTATGAGATTCGAACCAATTTCTTACTAAGGGTCAAAATCTGACCAAGCGGCTCTTTCCATCCCGTCCCTGCTGGAACAGTCAGGCTCCCCTCAGGCTGCTGGTGCTGTGGAGCAGCCCAGCCCTGACATGACACTGGAACAACTGGTTTTCTCAGGAGGACTGGACCCTGCAAATAAATACTGCCAGGAATAGTTTTGCTGTGTTTCCGAAGCTTGGATTTTAATCCATAGGATGGCTTCTGACTCCCCTATGAAGGGCTGAGGATAACAGAAGTGAAAATGGCCTTGTGTGCGATGGAACAGATCCCTAAATTAACACATGACAGGGGTGCGCTTGGGGCTTGCAGCGTTTCACAGAAGGTGCAGGGCGGGAGGGGTGAAGCATGAGTGGGTGGCTGCATGTAGCTCCGTCAGATCCCAAAAGCTTCAGAGTTCCTAGCAGACGAAAGCAGCTGCTGGTGGAAAAGCTCTGTAAGACCAGTCTATCCTGCCTTGCCAGGGCTTAGTCTAAAGCCACCACCTCTTCCTGTTAGGCTGAGGAGTAATGGTGAAAAGTTGTTTTTATGTTACATTTTTATTATTAAATTTGAAGAATAATAATTTCCAGGAAATATACAATGTTCAGAATGTTTTCTGTGGGTTTATGAGGTGTCTCGGAGAGGTAGAAATGCCGTCATATTCATCAGCTTTGTGGAGGCAGCCTTGAGGAACAGCTTCAGAAACCTTTGTGGTTTCTTAAAGGATGTAACACTTCTTCAGATTTATATGTAATGGAAAAACTCAAGAAATGAAAAAATTTGAAAGTCTAATTTTTTGGCTCATGAAAAAGTCTGAAATTTGATCGTCAAAAGCAGAGTCTCTGGGTAGAGCCTTAAATACGTGGATATGTACATATTTACATGCATCTTTGCTGCCTTTGGAAAGAGTTAGAGTGCTTCCAGCACATCTACTTGTGCTGGGCTGGAGCTGTTTAGATTTCCTGTATAATGTAGCAGGAGAAAAGCTTATTTTGACAACTTGATTTATATGCTGTTGAGCTTTTCTTGGTCTTCAGTGTACTGTGAGATAGATACTTGTTGTGAGATCCTCTGTTGCATATAAAAGACAAGCATGTGGAACCTGTGTTCCTGTAATTTTGTTGCCTGCTGAGAAGGTGGCTCTACTCAGACCCCTGATGTAAGCAAGACAGAAAAGAGTGTGACTAGCAAAATAAGAAATAAGGGATAAAGGGTCTTGAACTTCTCAGAGTGATACCTGTAACATTCAGCCCTATGGCTTTTATACCCATCTCTTTGTTACTGCAAGGTAAATTGCATAACTTCAGACAGCTTTTTGGTTGTGGGTGGGTTTTTTGTTGTTGGTTGTTTTTTTTCATTTGCACTTCATTTTCATCCTCTTTGTGGTGTTTGAGTTTTGCTGACAGTGCTTTTTTGGCAATTAGGGTTTTCAAAGGAAAATGTGTCAGAGGGCAGGACTGGGTCAGGTTTTGTCATGTTTTCTTTACCAGAAAACATGGTTTTCTTTTGCGATGAAGTATGGTACTTTGCTTAAAGAATGTGTTGTGGTGCCGCCTGGTACCTTTATTAGGTCCGGTATATCACATGCATGCACATGTGTGCGCAACCCTTTGCTTCCCAAAATTTGAGAGGTTTTCTTTCTGTCCAGTTCCTCTAAGTTTTACACAGCTGTAGCAGACGTCTTCTATATAGGCTGCTAACATGGGTACAGATGCATCAGCTTTAAAGATAAACTGGGTGTGTCGCATACGATTCCTGTGGTATGTAAAGCTGACTTTGGTTTCAACCCTGTTGAACCCAGGACTATATAAAGGAAAGAAGATGTTTTCATGTCAGTTTCTGTGCTGTAAGTTGTGCTTTTATTTTCAACATTATGCTGTTGTCCTTAGAGATGAAACTGGCCAAGTCCTGTTACTGAGAAGACAGAATTGATAACGTTTTGATACAAACTGGCAAACTTGGGACTTAGAGAATTGTCCTGGTTTCAGCTGGGATAGAGTTAATTTTCTTCCTAGTAGCTGGTATAGTGCTGTGTTTTGGATTTAGCATGATAATAATGTTAATAACACGCTGATGTTTTAATTGTTGCTGAACAGTGCTTACACTAAGCCATGCCCTGCCAGGTGCACAAGAAGCTGGGAGGGAGCATAGCCAGGACAGGCTAGGAGGTCACTTAAAGACTTACCCTTTAATTAGGCCCTTGCAAAATCTAAGTTTGTAAGGTACAAGATCATCTTTATTCTTTGTAACTTAATTTTATCAGGGTAGGACTAGTGTAGCCTGGTAGAAATAGTTTGGAAGATAACCTGCCTGCGGACAGTTGATTTTTAAAATGATCCTGAGAAATGTTGCAAGAGTGCACCAAGAGGAGAGTGTGTAGAAATCGATATTTGTATGTGGTTTACTTTTGGGAGCCTAACTGAAAGCAAGCAGGTTCCCTGGCCCTGCTCCAAGCAAGCAATGAAGGAAATGTGCTGTTTAGGGGGTTGAATGACCTGGAGATCTTCCACACAGTGACGTGTGGTGTTCCCACTGAAGCCCAGGCAAGGCATCTGTTGGCTTATTAGCAGCGTGTGGACTGTGCTGACTGTGATCAAAATGCCATTAATCTGTGGCCTCCTGTGGAAGAAGAAGAGCCTTTCATCTCATTGCTTAGTCCAGGGGGAACCTCAGGGGAAGGCGCCCCTCCCTTTGGCTGTTCCTCTGTGCTTAGGTGTCCTTGTTTTGTTAAGACTGTACTAACTCTTGCAGCATAGCTAGTTACTGTCCTTCCTTTCCTGTTCTCACTCTCNTTTTTTTTGTACACTACTGCAGTGCATGCACTTCAAGTGACCAGTCAGTTTTGAAGGGGACACCTTGGTGTGCTTGATACCACAGAATTTATTATGGAAACACTATATATAAATAATTTTGAAATTGCTGTCAGTTGTGGCTTTGTTCTAGCTGTTTAGGTAGCAAGTTTAAGCACCTGGAAAATGCAGCATAAAGATACTTTCCATGCACTGCTGCCCCACTTAACTTATTTGCTGCCTGGAGCTTTCTAATCCAAGGGTGCATCCTGCTGCTGGGTAAATGCCATCAGTCTCTGCTAGATGTGGAAAGGGCTTCCTTCACTCTGTGCTGGCACTCCAGAATGTTTGTTTCCACTTCACATCTTACTAATAGCAGCGTATTTCTGACCTGCCTATAGCCTGAGCAGTGATTTACAACCATCTATGGAAAACACAGTTGTCTTGGTAAGATGCTGAAGGTTCCAGTTTTAAGACTGATGAGTTTGTAATGTCTGTCCTTCAGACTCCTGTTAGGTCAAACAGATACCCTCTGCTACCTAAAATCAGGTAGTCCTGCCCGAAATACTTCCCAGGAGCACTGTCCAGTTGTCTGAATAGGAATACATGGGAGCACTAGATGCTGTTTCAAATTCTGTTTCCTAAGAAAAGTTCCCTGCTTTTCTTTCTTTTAGTGTTGCCATCAGGGGACAGTGGTGGTGACAGACATCCCTTTAGTAACTTCAGTCCTCCAACAAAAAGTGCCAGGAGGTGCTCAGTGTCATTAGCTTGGTACCAGGAGAGGTGGGATCTTCACTTGTTAGAGATAACAGAGCCTAGAGAGAAGAGCCTGGAAAATGGACACAAACATGGGACCCTCCTTTTCTGTTCCACAGTGGTTTTGGCTTGAAAAAAAAAGGGGGGGGGAAAGTAGTAATATTTTTAAATATTACTATATGTTTAAATTACAGCATATCTTATTTATATATGTTATGTATATAAATATATAGTTATATAAATATATGTTTAAATAACAGCATACTTCTGCATCTCACCAGAATCATCATCTCCTGCTGTTTCTGGCTGTACAGAATATTTGTTCTCTTTTGACAGCTAGACGGGTAGGAGCAAACCCCAGTCTGTTGCAGCCCTGGGCTTGTTGTTCTATAACACTGGTTCAAGCCAAATTTCTTCTTTTAAAAAGATGCTACTTTTGCCTATATCAGGTTGAAGGCTCAGATACAATATGCAGCATGTGTTGCTACTCTTAGCTCTAACAAAATGCCACCCATCTAGATAGAACAGCATTAAATGTGCAGAACGGAGCTGTTAACCTGCGTGGCAAACGTGGCCCCTCTTCCTGGTGTCTGAGTTGTAGGAGCTGTTTGGCACAGCGGTGCCAGGTCTCTGTCAGTCTCTGCAGTGTACGTGCTCCGCCTGGCAATTGGGAAGGAGGAGACAGCGACATGGACTGCACTGCAGCACACTGCAGCACTCCCAGAACAAAGACTTGCTGCGAAAACATGACTTGCGTTGCTGCTGTGTGCTGACCGCAGTTCAGAGGCAGGGCCCTGAGATCACACCTGCGTTATATGAGTATTTCCTCATATAACTGTAAGTCACTTTCCCAGAGGCTTTGCAATTAATGGGACAACTGAATTATTAATAAGGCACTAATAAGAAGTAATAGTGTTTTGGACTAGGCAAGAAGAGACTGTATGTAGTCAGCTCACCTCTGAAGTGGGGTTAGAGGGGAGGTGCTGGCCATACTCCTTTGTCCCTGGCTCTTGAGCAACCAGGGTGGGATGCCGCATTACAGCCTGTTGGAGCTGGCCAGAAGGGAGCAGAGCTCTTGTCTACTGTCAGACCACGGTAGCTTCTTAGCCTTTAGCCAGTAGACCTGAGCTGTCTCTTACCAATGGTCTGCAATACGGTCTTCAGTGCAGTGCAGCAGAGATCCATATCTCTCTAATACCCTCTAGTGAGACTTGTGCCTTGCAGAGTGTAGTATGCAAGTACTCCTGCAACCTTCAAGGGAGGGCTCTGCATGTAACCAGGTCACTCGGAGAAGACTTTCTCTTCTAAAACCTGAACAGAGCTTGTTCATTTTCATACAGATTCCTGTTACTGCTAGTGGGCTGTCTTCTGGGGTTATCAGTGCTCTGCACCACCCATTGTCGCCATGGATGCATGAAACCAAACAGGATGAGGGTTGTCTTTTCCCCACAGTTTATTATATATGCTGTTAGCGTGATAGCAAAGTTCATTAAATGTTCCCTATCCAAAAAATTGTCCTGTCCAGCTTCACATGAGCTGCATGAAGCTTCTCCTTTTTGGGTCACAAGACAGAAGGAGCTGCACTGACTGGCCCTAAACACAAAAAGATTCCTTGGGTTTATCTCTACAGCATCAGGTTTAGCAGTGTCCTATTAACCTATCTAAATCTCCCTGCTCTGATATTCAAGCATTAGTAGCTGTACCGTAGTGCTAGGTTACAACTCAAGGAGGAGAAAATAACTAATACAGGCTTTAGACTTTTGTAGAGACCAGAGGGCACAAGAGTTTTACTGCTTTTCAGGATGATGTTACTGGATTTTCAGTGCCCATACTCTGTGATTTCTGGTAGTTCTGGCACATGGTTGAAGCTGTTTCCAAGAAAGGGAGCCTGTCAGGGAAGGAGCAAGTGACTTTTTAAAGGCTTCTTTTCTAAGCACAGAAGGAAGCAGAGTCTTTTTTTTTTTTTTTTTTTCTCCAGATACCATTATTGCATTGTTTCAGAAGGCAAGCCAAGCTGAATTCAGGACTCTTGTGAAGTAGGGGGATTGGCTCTAAAATGGAGAGTATTTTGACAGCTACAATTCTGCTGGAATGATTATATTTGCTTATGGTTTACTTGTGTTTTGAAAGAAGTTGCATTACCCCAATCCTTTATTGTGTGGATACAGCTAGAATCACAAGGAAAGGGGTCCATCTTCTGTCTGCGTTATTCATTTTTCTGTTTTCTTTAAGGAAATTCTCTGGAATTGCAGTCAAAGGGATGCTGCATTGCCAAGCAGAGCAAATCTCCTGTGTGACTTCCAGGATAGTTGGTTCTTGCTTCCAGCAGTAGCCTGCCAAAACCTGAGCTTTCTTTCCATAGAAATATCCTTATTCTGCCTTTCTCCAACCTAGATAACCAATTCAGGATGTCAATATTGGAGCGACTTGAGCAGATGGAGAGGAGAATGGCTGAAATGACAGGCTCCCAGCAGCACAAACAAGGAGTAGGAGGCGGGAGCAATGGGAGTGGGAATGGAGGAACGCAGGTGCAGGTATGAACCCTGCTGTGTCCAGACACAGCAGCTTTATGTTTTCTTACCAGAGTTTGGTTTTGGGGGGGGTTGGAAAGGAATGCAGTTTTTCCTAAACAAGAAGTCTGATTTGTGGGTGTCTTTAACAGCAGTTGGCTTTCACTCACATGTGCCACTGTCTCAGTATTTGTAGAAGCGGAAGGCTGCCTGCTCAGGGCAGGTTGCAGCTCCCCTCAGTGGTTAAACTGGGATGTGTGTGGTGTTTCAGTGCGTTTCTGGGACTGGGACTCTGGGCAGCTGCTTTGAGAGCCGCGTGGTGGTGGTGTGCGAGAAGATGATGAGTCGTGCTTGCTGGGCAAAGTCCAAACACTTGATCCATTCAAAGACTTTCCGAGGAATGACACTGCTCCACCTAGCCGCTGCCCAGGGCTATGCTACACTGATCCAGACCCTCATCAAATGGCGGTAAGACCCAGCCCGTTGGACTCTTGGGTGTCAGTACAGGCATGGCAGAAGCATATGTAACCTCTGCTTGGTCCAGATTTCTGGTTGTCCCTTACAAACAGCCACGTCCCTGAACTTGTTCCTGTCTCCTCATCTGACAGGACCTGTCTCCTGAGAGAGCAAGTCCCATCACTGGATGTATCGTGCTCTTAAAGTCTCTGGTGGGGGCACCATCTGTAGTAAATATGTGTGTCATGGGCATATGCATGACCACTTCTTTGCATTATGGTGCATTGGGTAAAGCTGTGTATTTAGGCAGAGATCCTAACATGGCTACAGAGCATCATTTATTCTGTTGTTTCCTCTGCAGCACCAAACATGCAGACAGCATTGATCTGGAGCTGGAAGTTGACCCTTTGAATGTGGATCATTTCTCCTGCACTCCTCTGGTAAGAGCAGAAACTGAAACTTCTGAGAGAGTCTGAGGACCCTCTGGAGTTCTTCCTGATGTGTTACTTTCCTAATTTGCTTCATACTCTGAAGAGTAGGTGTTCCTTGTGTGTCCTTGCTGTGTAAATGGTAAGACACAGCACTATCAGCTTCCTGGCATTTTGTTGAGAGATGATACAGAAGAAACCTTGTCATTGAGTAACATGAGGAAAGGGGACAGACAGGTAGTTCTGGTTTGTGTTTTACCTAAAATCTAGTCTCCAATATCATGCTGGGGAAAGGGCTTTACACACCTTCTTTCAAGTTGTTCTCTTTGACTGACTGACTGTAGAGGTTGTAAAGTCATTACAATATCTTGGTCATTGGAATCATGAAATCGTGACTGAGAATTTAGACAAGCAAAAAGCCAAAGCAGGTGGAACCAGAAGTGCCAGTTTGCAACAGCATAGCGTTGATTTTTTTGTTGTTGTTTCCAACCTTTAGTCCTGTCTGAGTTTATGATCTCAGAGATTCCTTTGTGTATGAGGCTGCTCTGTCTCTGCAGCGATGCTAGTGTCAAAAAAAAAAAGCACCAAACACAAAAAACATTACTAAATAAGAAACTGTCAATCTGTCAGCTTCTTTTAGCAGATCAAGGTTTCTCTGTCATAGGAGAGAATAGCATGCACCTAATCCTCTGTGATGGCATTTTGTCAGGATAGGACATTTATAAAAGCTAGTTGCTGGGGTTCAAACATGTTATGGTTTTGCTTATCAGAGTCATTTTTCTGTGAGCTGGGGAAGGAGAAGGCAGGTCGCCCGATGGGTCAATTGTCTTTTCTTTTTTAGATGTGGGCATGCGCCCTGGGCCACATGGATGCAGCCGTTGTGCTGTACAAGTGGGACCGCCGTGCCATCTCTATTCCTGACTCCCTTGGGAGACTGCCACTGGCCATTGCCCGGTCTCGGGGCCACGTGAAGTTGGCGGAGTGCTTGGAGCAGCTACAGCGAGATGAGCAAACTCAGCTTGGGCCAAACCCCAGGATTCAGTGCCCCTCGAGCACAGACTCCAACACAGAGAACTGGGTGTCCCAGTGGCACAGTGAGCTTATTGCCTCTCAGGAGCCTCAGAAGGGAGTCACTGTGATTTCCAGTACAAATACAGGTGAAACAACCCTGAGGGCATGTGCTGCTTTGCTGGCATTTGACATGTGGAAACCTGGGGGCAAGGAGCTCACCTGGGCGGCAGATGCCACCTGTAGCCCTGCTGTCCATGCTTAATTCTTTTCTTGTGGGCTATCTTTCATGTGCTCCAAGTATTGGGAAGAGGAGTGAATTCCTGCTGTAGAAAGAAGTGTGTATCTTAAGAGTGGTTGAAGTAGTATCCTCCCTGGGTGATAGGTACTCCCTTCGCACATACTGTCCTAGAGCATGGCACAAACTTCTGCTTGCAGGTCTGCAGCAGAAGCTGGTGTGGTTTCTACAGCAGTCATGGGTTGTATGTTTTGTTTTGACCATGGATCTGTTTGTTTCCAGAGCTGAGACGACCAAGATCGGAACCTTCCAGTTACTACAGTAGTGAGAGTCAGAAAGATTACCCTGCACCCAAAAAACATAAGCTGAGTCCTGAATATTTTCAAGCCCGGCAAGAGAAGCTGCTTTCCACTGCACTAAGCCTGGAACAGCCAAGCATCAGGAAGCAGAACTCCAGCTCCAAGCAATCTGCCACTGAGACAATCAGCCCCAGTGAAGGGATAAGGGACTATGGACGGGAGCTCTCCCAGCACATCCCAGAAGTTACTGGGTACCGGGGCCCTGGCAGCCAAGCAGGCATCAAATGGAACCCAAAAGACATTTATATTGGTGTGTCAACAGTGCAGGTGGCAGGGAGCCAGAAGGGGGCTGTGCTGGGGAAGGACACTGTAGCCCATCGGCTACGCCAGCGAGAGCAGATGAATGTGCTGATGATGGCTGACAGGGAGATGGTGGACGCAGAGCTCTTGTCCTATAGGGACAATGCAGGGGATGAGGACTGCTTACACCACATGGATGACTTGCAGGTAAACATACCCGTAGGGTATCCTTTCAACCTGGACACAAAGGCTAATGGTTAGCGCTTAGGGTCATGCACTGGCATACGCTTCAACAGTGTACAGGATGCACAAAACGGTTAGTTTTGCAAGGAAAAAGGAATAAAGCAAGGCCTCTTGGTCACGTCAGTAAATGAGACTAAGGTGGCCCCATAGTCCTTTGGGAACCAGGAAGCAGTCTCTACGAAGACAAGGTGACCTGAGAGAGGCAGTGCTGTGACTGCAGGCCAAACCATTGCACTTTAAAGGGCAAGGAGATAAAAAGTGGAGAACAGGAGATACAGTGGGTTTGGGGAAGGAAAAATCCCACCAGGTATGGAATAGAGAAAATAAAACCACAACATAAGCAGGACAGATGAGAAGTAGTCACTGGAGGAAAGATAGCGTTTGGTCTTCTGAGCGAAAAGAGTAATGGGAGTACAGCCTACATGCACTGCCTTGGCATTTCTGCATATTCTCATCTTGCTGGTGTAACACGGATGAAGCAGATCTTTGCAAAGCAAGAACTGCTTTCTGTTCTCTGTATTAAAAAAATCCTGTGAACCTTGGCAGGCTGGGGGGATATGGTTCGGAAGGATTCCTGACAAGTAAAGGTTTTGATGTGGCTTTATTGTGCTGTCATGCTCTACTGCACATCTCGGCAAAAGAGTGGCAAGGTCACTTTTCCTTTGGAAACAAGATAGTAGTGACAGCTGTCAGTAGCATACAGTAAAGGTCCAGTGACATAAGCCTGTCACCAGATCTCTTAGGCTCCCTGTACACTCAGTGAGAAAGAGGTCTGGGGAATACAAAACCCTACAGTGCTTTGTCAGAAGAGACAGAAAAGCAAATTTCTGTCTAAAGCTGGGCTGTAACATGCAAGCACAAGGATCCTGCTACCAGGCATTAAAAGTTTGCTCTTCTCTCCCCATTCCCAGGTGAACATGATGACACTTGCGGAGCACATTATTGAAGCTACGCCTGACAGGATCAAGCGGGAGAATTTTGTGCCGATGGAGTCACCACTGCTGGAGAGGACGGACAGTGCTGCAATGAGCACCACAATGAGCTGGCTGGCCAGTTACCTTGCTGATGTCGATCATCTGCCAAGTGCTGCACAGATGAGGTCAGTAAGAGCTGTGAAGTTGCTCTGGGTTTTTGAGTGGTCTGGATGCTGGGCAGCATGCACCAATTCTCTAGCCTGCAGATGCTTTTTCTGAGTGAAACTCAGTGCTGGTGTTCCAAGCCCAGCCACACTCTCATGGTCAAATGTATTATTGCCAGTACAGCTACAAATTTACGGAAGATTGGGAGTGCATGCAGCAGGAGGGGAAAGTGGCCGCAAGGTCCTACTTGTGACTTCTCTTCTGGCACCAAGTCTGTGCGATGCAGTACAAGCAGGCTCAGGAATTTGGGATGCTGGTTGGAGAGAGGGAGGGGAGCATGAGCTTCTGCCTTGAACTGAGAAATGTAGCCCTTATCTGCAATCCCAGCTCAGGTGCTTTGTGAGCCAATAATTCCTACTGTGATTGGTATTTCAGAAGTCTGTATAATGAACCCCTGACCCCTTCTTCGAACACCAGCTTGAGCCCTGCAGGCTCACCAATCAGTGAAATAGCTTTTGAGAAACCCAGCCTTCCCTCGGCAGCAGACTGGTCTGAATTTCTGAGTGCATCCACCAGCGAGAAGGTAGAAAATGAGTTTGCACAGTTAACCCTGTCTGATCATGAGCAGAGAGAACTCTATGAAGCTGCCAAACTCGTCCAGACTGTGTTCAGGAAATACAAGGTACGTGGCCAAAACGTCCCATGTCGTTCTTGTTAGGTGTGAGAGAGTGTAATTTGTTATAGAGCAAGATGTGGGGAATACCCACTCCTGGGACAAAAATACAGTTTTTCATAACCTTTTCAATGCTTCTAGCATTTGCTTGTTGATGTTTACCTAGCACCTACCATACTCAAGAGACCATGCCATGCCACAGCATGCTTTCTGTGCTGGAGCAGCACTTACAAAGTGTATCCTCAAAATATACCCCAGAGGTTCTGGTTGGCTGCCTGCTTGGTGTAAATATCGATTCTGAGGATTTGTCCCCTACATGAATTGACAGGAGAAGTATCTCCAGGGAATGCCTAGACCTGAATCAGACCAGATAGCACTGATAGGAGAGATTTAGAAGGAGGTGCCCTGCAAGCTGCTGTGAGCCACTTAACATAATCTGTCCTGTTTGTTGGTGCACTCTGACTACTTGCTGCTTCTTTCCTTTTCCACATAGGGTCGTCCTCTCCGGGAACAGCAAGAGGTGGCCGCCGCTGTTATTCAGCGTTGCTACCGAAAATACAAACAGGTAATGGAGGGGAAATTTTATGAAACTCATGTAAGTGCTGTGAACACAACCGTTTGTAATGGGAATTATTCCACTGTTCCTCTTGTATGCTTTTCAGTACGCAGTAGTGAAATACCTTGCTCAGGCAAAATTGAAAAGGGTCCTGAAGCTTAATTTTGTAGGGAATCCTTGAGAGGATTTAATTTGTGATGATAACCTGCATTTTTGCTATGAGATAGAGGGCAATGATGTATTCCATATTGGCCTTTATGCATGCTATAGCCTGGTGAGACTATTCTCTGACTAGTTGCTTGCCAAATTTCATTGTGAAATTGAAGTTGTTTTTGCCTTTGATAAAAGTGCAGATGAAAAATAGGTTGTTTTATTTTGCACATACTAAACTTTTGAACTATGGGAGGTCACATGTTTTAGCTTGATCCAAGTTGTTCCAGGACTGAGACTGTTCTCCAGACTCTGCTTGGAGACATGCTTTTAGGCTGAGTTCTCAACCCCAGAAAAAGAAGATACTTTTTCCTTTTTGGTTTGGTTTTTTTTTTTTTTTTTTTGG